>JARQOD010000771.1:0-124768 GCA_033576555.1 Oophaga sylvatica | reverse complement strand
AAATGGCAAGGCTGACGCCCTGTCCAGGATGTGTTCGGAACCTCAGGAGAGGTCTAGTAATGACGATACAATTCTAGGCCCTAAAAATTTTTTGGGAATATTGCACTCTAGAGGACTATGTAATAGAATTAAAGATGGATATCAAGAGGACTCTTTCCTTAACCATCCTTCGGAAGACGTCGATCTTTCATTCAAAGAGGGGTTTTGGATGCAGAAACACAAAATATATGTACCTGAATCTTCTCGCCTTGAAGTCCTCAAAAGTGTCCATGATTCTAAACTGGCAGGACATCCTGGAGTTGCAAAAACACAAGACTTACTACTTCGTTTCTTTTGGTGGCCTAATTGTAGGAAGGACGTGAGGAAATATGTTTCAACCTGTTTAACATGCGCACGAAACAAGACCCACGATCGTCTCCTCTAGGACTCTTGCAACCACTTCCAGTTCCATCCAGGCCTTGGGGATCTATTTCCATGGATTTTATTGTGGAACTACCCCCTTCCAAACAGATGACCGTCATCCTTGTCATAGTGGACCGACTCACAAAAATGGCCCACTTTATTCCAACTGAAGGAATTCCTACTGCTGAAAAAACTGCAGAACTGATAATCAAAGAGGTATTCAGGTTACATGGAATTCCTGACAGCGTGGTGTCTGACAGAGGCGTTCAGTTTACGTCAAAATTTTGGAAGAGTTTCTGTACAGCCTTGGGAGTCACGGTGAATCTTTCTACCGCTTTCCGTCCTCAGTCCAATGGCCAGGCGGAGAGAACGAACCAGACTTTGGAGCAATACCTCCGTTGCTTCATTTCCTATCTTCAGGATGACTGGGTGGACTATTTACCAACAGCAGAGTTTTCCTACAACAACTCCATACATAGCGCTACATCTCAAACCCCATTTTTTGCTAATTATGGAGTACATCCAGTATTTATCCCTAATCTGCCAGTGAACACTCCCATTCCTGCTGTAAATGACAGGCTTGCAAAATTACAGGAATCCCAGAAGGAATTATCAGAGATATTACTCAAGACCCAGGAAGTATATAAGGAAGCAGCAGATAAACATCGGAGAGTGCCCCCTGCTCTTCAGGTTGGAGACAAAGTTTGGCTGTCCACTAAAAACCTTAAGACACATGTGCCATCCTCCAAATTGGGTCAGAAATTCATTGGACCTTTTCAAATTTCTGCAAAAATTAACCAGGTTGCTTTTCGTTTGGAACTTCCCAACAATCTAAAGATTCATCCAGTGTTTCACATATCCTTGCTCAAACCCTTCTGTGAAAACCCGTTTCCAGGAAGAATTCAGCCACCTCCTCCACCAGAAAGGATCCGTGGTGAAGAAGAATACATTGTGGATAAGATTCTGGACTCCCGAAAATTCAGAGGTAAACTGCAGTATCTGGTGCAGTGGAAGGGTTACGGACCAGAGGAAAATTCATGGGAACCAAGGGACAACGTCCATGCTCCTAGACTAACAAGAGCCTTTCATCAGAGGTACCCGGATAAGCCAGCTCCTGAGATGTCCAGAGGCCATCCTGCAAGGAGGGGAGTACTGTCAGGAGTCGAACCCAGTACCTCTTGTCCACTGGCCAGCAGCTCTACCATCTGAGCTATTCTGCTGGCTGCAAAGTTCCTTGCTGAACCCTGATACCATTGACTGTTCTTCCTGATTAGCTACACCTAGTGCTCTTTTGATTGGGCCTCTGATTGCCAATTACACACCCTATATAAACCTGGCCCTGTGGGTGTGTCATTGCGAGATTATTGAGCTCCAAGCCTTTAGTCAAGCGTTTCCTGCTGATCCATTGCTACAAACACTGCTCTCCTGTGAACCGACCTCGGCCTGCCTTCTGACTACGCTCTCCGCCTGATCCATTGCTACAAACACTGCTCTCCTGTGAACCGACCTCGGCCTGCCTTCTGACTACGCTCTCCGCCTGATCCATTGCTACAAACACTGCTCTCCTGTGTACCGACCTCCGGCTGCCACCTGACTACGTTATCTGCCTGCTCCTCTGTTACCGAACTGCCTTTCCTGTGTACCGACCTCCGGCTGCCACCTGACTACGTTATCCGCCTGATCCATTGCTACAAACACTGCTTTCCTGTGTACCGACCTCCGGCTGCCATCTGACTACGCTACCTGCCTCTGCTTCCCTAGTGTTTGCAGTAACATCGGCTCCAACCCAGACGGGATCTTGACACGTGGTGATTTATTTGGATGATATTCTAATTTTTTCTAACTCCACAGAGGAACATCATGGACATGTGAGAATGGTCTTGGAACGTCTAAGACAAAACCATCTTTACATCAAACTTGAAAAGTGTGAATTCCATAGGACCGAAATTCAATTTCTGGGGTATGTACTGTCTACACAAGGAATTAGTATGGATGGAAGTAAGACCCAAGCCATCAAGGATTGGCCAAGTCCTAGAAATGTGAAGGAGGTGCAGCGCTTCATCGGGTTTGCCAATTTCTATAGACGTTTCATTAGGAATTTCTCTGAGGTAGTGTCACCTATCACCCAACTTACCCGGAAAGAGTCTAGGTTCTCCTGGACTCCCCAAGCCCAGGAAGCATTTTCTCGTCTAAAAGATAAATTTACCACCGCACCTATCTTGGTACATCCCAACCCCAAACTTGCCTTCATAATAGAGGTGGATGCTTCAGATTGTGCCGTTGGAGCTATACTCTCTCAGAGAACAGGTGAGAAGAATGTCTTGCATCCCTGTGCCTTCTTTTCCCAGCAGTTGTCTTCGGCTGAGAGGAACTACGATGTGGGCAATAGAGAGTTGTTGGCCATTATTGCCGCCTTCAAAGAATGGAGACACCTTCTTCAGGGAGCTGCACAGCAAATAGTCGTCCTGACAGACCATCGTAACCTTGAATTTATCAGGTCGACTAAGTGCCTGACTCCTCGCCAGGCTCGCTGGAATCTTTTCTTAAACCAATTTAATTTTGTCATTTCTTATAGACCAGGATCGCACAATGGAAAGGCTGATGCACTCTCTAGGATTCATTCAGCAGAGACCCGTCCACTTGCTCCTCCTAAGACTATTCTTCCTGACTCTAGATTCCTGGGAGTGATTCATAATCAAGACCTACTTAAGGACATCAAGGAAGCATACCATGCGGATTCCTTGTTGGCACAACCCCAAGGGACGTAAGTCTTGTCTTTAAGAATGGTGTGTGGATTCTGGGACAACGTCTGTATATTCCTGAAACAGTCAGATTGAGAGTATTGCAACTCATTCACGATTCCAAGATAGCTGGGCATAGAGGAATTCTAAAGACACAGGAATTTCTTTCTCGTTTCTTTTGGTGGCCCACTTGCAGGAAGGATGTTTTAAACTATGTCACTTCATGTGAAGTCTGTGCAAGATGCAAAACACCTCGCTCCTCACCAACTGGTCTGTTACAACCTCTTCCCACCCCGTCCCGCCCGTGGGGATCCATTTCTATGGACTTCATTGTGGAGTTACCAACCTCTCAAGGGAAAAACACCATTCTAGTGGTGGTTGATCGTTTAACAAAGGCAGCTCATTTTATTCCTTGTGTCGGCTTACCCACTGCAAAACAGACATCAGATTTGATGATTAAAGATGTGTTTCGCTTACATGGAGTACCGGATGAGGTTATTTCGGATCGAGGGGTGCAATTCACTTCAAGGTTTTGGCAAAATTTCTGTGCAGCATTGGACATTAAAGTAAACCTTTCTTCTGCTTTTCATCCCCAGACTAATGGACAGACCGAACGAACCAATCAAACTCTGGAGCAGTATCTCCGCTGCTTTATCTGCCACCTACAGGATGATTGGGTGGATCTACTTCCATTGGCTGAGTTCTCTTATAACAACTCTCAGAGCGCCTCCACTAAGCAGTCTCCTTTTTACTCCAATCTAGGTTATCATCCTAACATTCTTCCACGATTTCCCATAGAAACGCCTTTACCAGCAGTGGCCGAAAGAATCACGTATTTACAGAAGAATATGGATCTTCTAAAGGAGAATCTGGAATTGGCTCAGGAAAGGTACAAGAAAGCAGCAGATAAATTTCGTAAACCTGCACCAGCTTTCAAGGTAGGAGACCTGGTCTGGCTGTTAACCAGAAATCTTAAGTTAAGGATTCCATCGTCTAAGTTGGGACATAAGTACATTGGACCCTATAAAATCAGTAAAATTATAAGTGCCGTTGCTTGTCGTCTTCAACTGCCTAGAACTATGAGAATCCACCCTGTCTTTCATGTATCCCTACTAAAGGCTGCAACACCCAATACGTTTCCTGGACGTTCTTCTCCTTGCCCTGACCCAGTGCTAGTCGATGGTCAGGAAGAATTTGTGGTGGAAAGAATTCTAGATTCCAGGTTATACAGAAATCAGTTACAATATTTGATTAAATGGCAGGGCTACCCAGTGGAGGACAACTCATGGGAACCAGTCAATAACGTTAATGCTCCTCGTTTGCTCCGCCAGTTTCATCAGAGGTACCCAGACAAGCCTGGTCTGAGGCCATCCGGAGGTTGTCCCTAAGGGGGGAGTAATGTAAGGTTCTTTGTACATGTTCTTGAAACTCAGTTTTCCGTCAGCCATTTTGCTTTCTGTCTTGCTGCAGCTATCTTGCCCTCAGTCAATATGGAGTTTTCAGCTTTCATGTTCCCGCCCTGATTCTCTCCCTCTTGCTTCTTAAGCAGCCACAGCTGAGCAATCAGTGCTTCAGAATCTAGCCTGCAGTGAACCTGTGACCTGACTCCTGGAAGCCTTGGACTATGTACTCCAGCTATTCCTACTGAGGAACTCTGAACACTTGTGGACTCTGGAACCCTGCTCTTTGAAAGATCCACGTTTGCATGGACTTACGGTAACAGAGAAGAAGATCCTGAACCTGTTGTGGAGAATGATTGCTGAGCTTAAGTTACTCTGGCCTGCTGTGTCTCCTGCTTCTGTATCTGCAAACTGTGTGACTATTTTTGCCACTTGTATGAAGTAATACAAGACCTTCTATATCAAACCTGTGTCTCATGTATTTTCATCGCACCCAAGCACAAGACGCTATATGAACTGTACTACATACATTACACAGCTATTTTACCATGTAGGCCTGCTGCACAAACTCTCCTCTTAACAGTTGTTGCAGAGATGTGTCTGCTGCTAGAACTCTGTGTGGCATTGACCTGGTCTCTAATCTGAGCTGCTGTAAACCTGCTATTTCTGAGGCTGGTGACTCGGATAAACTTATCCTCAGAAGCAGAGGCGACTCTTGGTCTTCCTTTCCTGGGGCGGTCCTCATGTGAGCCAGTTTCTTTGTAGCGCTTGATGGTTTTTGCAACTGCACTTGGGGACACTTTCAAAGTTTTCCCAATTTTTCGGACTGACTGACCTTCATTTCTTAAAGTAATGATGGCCACTCGTTTTTCTTTACTTAGCTGCTTTTTTCTTGCCATAATACAAATTCTAACAGTCTATTCAGTAGGACTATCAGCTGTGTATCCACCAGACTTCTGCACAACACAACTGATGGTCCAAACCCCATTTATAAGGCCAGAAATCCCACTTATTAAACCTGATAGGGCACACCTGTGAAGTGAAAACCATTTCCGGTGACTACCTCTTGAAGCTCAACAAGAGAATGCCAAGTGTGTGCAAAGCAGTCATCAAAGCAAAAGGTGGCTACTTTGAAGAACCTAGAATATAAGACATAATTTCAGTTGTTACACACTTTTTTGTTAAGTATATAATTCCACATGTGTTAATTCATAGTTTTGATGCCTTCAGTGTGAATTTACAATTTTTATAGTCATGAAAATACAGAAAAATCTTTAAATGAGAAGGTATGTCCAAACTTTTGGTCTGTACTGTACATATACTGTACATACACACAAATGTACATATACAAACACACACATACTAATATAGTAATTTATGACCTCAGGTGTTCAGATGAGCCCTGAAGGAGGTCAGCCACATAGTGCAGAGATCAGCTGGAGAGGGCTGCAGAACCCACTGTGGGGGATGGGGACACCGAGCAGAGAGGACTGCTATCAGCCCCCTGCTGCTGCCATGCTGTCCCATGCAGTGACCCTCCTCCCCCGACCTCTTCTCTGTTAGGAGATGCTGCTGCCTGCTGGAAATAGAACAGTGGGGGTCAGAAGGTAAGTTCTGATCTTTCTCCACTGTGTGTTGTGCGGCCTGGACCCGATGACAATAGGTGAGTACTCACCATTGGGACGTGTCATGCAGGAGAGAGACGTCAGCCAGTGAGCGCTCTCATCAGTCTGATGAGGAAAGCATTCATTGTATAGCATCTCTCTCTGCATGACATGCCCCCTTTTGAACTCCTGCACTCTGCGCACCTTGCTCTCTCCCTGGCTCTGGATAGTGGCATGATTACCGAAGGGTGTGAGAGGGGCCCAATGCTGCATGACACTGGGCCCCTCTCACTCCTGCCTATAATCTTTACTCAGTGGCCCCATAGTGGCTGCATACTGTGCTGCTATTGGCAGTGTGGTCCCCATCCACCTTTGGGCCCTGGCGCCGTTGCACCGGCAATATGTCCGCCCCTGCTTATTTACTGATGTGTTTGTCGTTGTCTTATTGAAATGCCAATTTAAAGGGCATATTCTCTTCAGCATAAGGCAACATGACTTCTTCAAGCATCTTAATTTATGCAAACTGGTCCATGATCCCTGGTGTTATGATTTGGTAGCTGAGGAGTGCAGGTAAAAAAGGAAATACACCAGAGCAGTTGGAAACTATGAGATTGCAGTACCCTGACTAACCACCACAACTAGAGGCAGCCGTGGAGCGTTCCTACGTTGGTCCTAGACGCCTCGTCACAGCCTGAGAAACTAACTATACCTAAAGATAGAAAGAGGAAAGCTATCTGCCCCGGAGCAGATCCCCAAAGAACATAGAAAGCTGTTGTGAATGGGTTTGAGATGAGTTCTGAGCGGAGGCTCCCTCTGGTGGTTACAAGCGGTACTAGTGAAGATTGTGAGGACTGGGAATCAGGTGTTACTGACTGGTCTTATATAAGGGAGTCATTTTCCCATCAGGGTTGCCGGTGATCAATTGTTCTGGTCTGAATCCTTCATTCCAGTTTCCCTTGTAGCCTGCTGTGTCGTGTCTGCATCTCCTGCTACCAGATAAGAATTTTTCTTCTTTTGTGTTGTTGCTATATTTTTGCATTTTGTCCTGCACTTCTTTGGGGGCCTTCTGGGTCCCCTCCGGGGGCTTCTGCCTTCTCAGTTTAGTTCAGCCACTGAGTTTTGTTCTTTTGCTTTTTCCAGTTTTTTCAGTGGCTGCTGTTTTGATTTTGTTACACCAGAGAACTAATTTAGGTGGTAGAGGTCGTGTGATCTCAGGTGATTTTGAAATTAGTAGAGTTGGTGCTTTTCAGGGTTTTCTGGGATTGCAGTAAGTACCCTTCCTATCCTTTTCTATTTAGATAGTTTGGGCCCCAGCGTTTGCTCATTCTATTTTCTTTCTGTGTCAGTATTTCATCTTGTCTAACCGCCATTACATGTTTGGGGGCTTTCTATTATCTTTGGGGTTCTGCTCCGGGGCAGATAGCTTTCCTATTTCTATCTTTAGGTGTAGTTAGTTTCTCAGGCTGTGACGAGGCGTCTAGGACCAACGTAGGAACGCTCCACGGCTGCCTCTAGTTGTTGTGGTTAGTCAGGGTACTGCAATCTCATAGATTCCAACTGCTCTGGTGTATTGCCTTTTTTACCTGCACTCCTCAGCTACCGAAACATAACAGTATCACCGGCCTAAAAATTGAAAATTGTATGGTACTCACAGAAGGGAAAAAATATTGTGATAGAAAAAAAGGTTGTCAGAGTTGTCAGAGATATTTTTCTGTTTGTTGCATTTTTTTCCCTCTGTATCTCTGGGTGCTGGGGAGGATCTTTTCTCCCAATGGAGTTTGCACAGTTGTCTGGCCGTGTGGATCAGCTTGCCACTGAGGTTCGGAGTATTGCTGCATATCTTGCTAGGTTGCCTGTTGTGGAACCTAGGATCCCCATGCCAGATTTGTTTTTAGGGGATCGAGCTAAGTTTCAGAATTTCAAAAATAATTGTAAATTGTTTTTTGCCTTAAAATCTAAGTCCTCAGGAAACGCAGCGCAGCAGGTTCAAATTATCATCTCTCTCCTGCGCGGCGATCCTCAGGATTGGGCTTTTTCCCTGATACCTGGGGATCCTGTTTTGAGTGATGTTGATGCGTTTTTTCAGGCTTTGGGGTTATTGTACGATGAGCCTAATGTCACTGATCAAGCTGAAAAAGCCTTGTTGGAATTAAATCAGGGGCTTGATGACGCTGAGTTATACTGTCAGAGATTCCGTAGGTGGGCAGTCCTGACCAAATGGAATGACGACGCTTTGGCGGCCCTTTTCCGGAAGGGTCTGTCGGATAATGTAAAGGATGTTATGGTGGGATTCCCTGTCCCCTCTGGTCTCAATGATTCTATGTCATTAGCGATTCAAATTGACAGACGTTTGCGTGAGCGGAGAAGTATGCGTGGAATGGTGTTGCCTTGTGAGCCAGCTTCTGAGCCCATGCAGTGTGATGGAGTGGTGTCTGGGGCACAGCGTCATGATTTTCGAAAGCGCAATAGGTTATGTTTCTAATGTGGTGATGCCTCTCATGCTATTTCAGTCTGCCCTAAGCGGGGAAGACGTTTTGCACGCTCAGTTGTCTTGGGTAGTGTTCAGACTAAGTTTTTATTAACTGTCACTCTGATATGCTCTCTGTCCTCATTTTCTGCTCAGGCTTTTGTTGATTCTGGAGCAGCTATTAACCTGATGGATTATGATTTTGCTAAACGTTGTGGGTTTCCCTTGATACCCCTACAGAAGTATATTCCCCTACTGGGGATCGATTCTACCCCTTTGGCTGAGAATAAACCCCAGTTTTCTACTCAGGTGATAATGAGGGTTGAACCTGATCATCAGGAGAGCTGCAAATTTTTGGTTCTATATAATCTGCATGACATTATCGTGCTGGGTTTCCCTTGGTTACAGTCTCATAATCCTGTTTTGGATTGGAAATCTGTGTCTGTAACCAGTTGGGGCTGCCAATGTGTTAATACCAACACTCCTGTTTTTTCTGCCTCCCCCCAAGCTCAGGATGTTCCTGACTTTTTGTTTGATTTTTCTGATGTGTTTAGCGAAAGTAAATCTGCATCCTTACCTCCCCATAGGAGCTATGACTGCGCTATTGAATTAGTGCCGGGTAGTAAATTCCCTAAAGGTCGCCTTTTTAACTTGTCTGTACCTGAACATGACGCTATGCGGTCTTATATCAAGGAATCATTGGAGAAGGGTCATATCAGACCATCCTCTTCACCCTTAGGTGCCGGTTTTTTCTTTGTGGTCAAAAAAGATGGTTCATTAAGGCCGTGTATTGATTATCGTCTCTTGAACAATATTACTGTGAAATATCAATACCCGTTACCCTTGATTTCTGACCTGTTTTCCAGGGTGAAAAACGCTACTTGGTTTACCAAGCTTGACCTCAGGGGGGCGTATAACCTTATTCGCATTAAGCACGGGGATGAATGGAAGACGGCATTCAATACCCCTGAAGGGCATTTTGAGTACCTAGTGATGCCCTTTGGGCTCACTAATGCCCCTTCCGTCTTCCAGTCCTTCATGAATGACATTTTCAGGGATTTTGTGGACAAATTTCTGATTGTTTATTTGGATGATATCTTGATTTTTTCTAATGACTGGGACTCTCATGTGAAACATGTTCGGACTGTGTTCCAGATTTTGAGGGATAATGCTCTGTATGTGAAGGGATCAAAGTGTCTTTTTGGCGTACAGAAGATCTCATTTCTGGGATTCATTTTGTCCCCATCTGTTATTGAAATGGACCCGGTCAAGGTTCAGGCCATCTGTGATTGGGTCCAACCTACTTCATTAAAGGCTCTTCAGAGATTTTTGGGTTTTGCCAATTTTTATCGTAAATTTATTGGTAATTTCTCGGTTATTGTTAAACCATTAACTGATTTGACCAGAAAGGGTTCTGATGTGGTGAATTGGCCTCCTGAGGCAGTCTCTGCATTTCAGGAACTTAAGCAGAGATTCACTTCTGCTCCTGTTCTACGGCAGCCTGATGTTTCTCTGCCATTTCAGGTGGAGGTTGATGCCTCTGAAATTGGGGCAGGTGCCGTTTTGTCCCAAAAAGATCCAGAGACCTCTAAAAGTAACCCTTGTGCCTTTTTCTCTCGAAAATTTTCTCCTACTGAACGTAATTATGACGTGGGTAATCGGGAGTTATTGGCCATGAAGTGGGCTTTTGAAGAGTGGAGACATTGGCTGGAGGGAGCCAAACATCAGGTGGTGGTCCTTACGGACCATAAGAATCTGGTCTATCTGGAATCTGCCAAGCGACTCAATCCTAGACAGGCCAGGTGGGCCTTGTTTTTCACACGTTTTAATTTTGTGGTTTCCTTTCTTGCTGGCACTAAGAATGTTAAGGCGGATGCCCTCTCGAGGAGTTTCCTTGCGGACTCTCCTGAGTTATCTGATCCTTCTGTTATTTTGAAAGAGGGTGTAGTTCTTTCCGCCATCTCGCCCAATTTGAGACTTGCTCTGGAGGGGTGTCAGGAGGATAGGCCCGAGCGCTGCCCTGTTGGAAAATTGTTTGTCCCAGACCAATGGAAAAAGAGTGTGATGTCTGAGATTCATTGTTCCGCATTGGCTGGGCATCCCGGAATTTTTGGTACCAGAGACTTGGTTAGTCGGTCCTTTTGGTGGCCTACCTTGTCTCGCGATGTCAGGGAATTTGTGCAGTCCTGCGGGACTTGCTCTCGCTCCAAGCCTTGCTCTCGCTCTAGTGGTTTGTTGATGCCATTGCCTGTGCCAAAGAGACCATGGACCCATATCTCTATGGATTTCATTTCCGATCTTCCTGTTTCTCAGAGAATGACCACCATCTGGGTAATTTGTGATAGGTTTTCCAAAATGATACATCTTGTGCCATTACCTAAGTTGCCTTCCTCCTCTGAATTGGTGCCGTTGTTTCTTCAGCACGTGGTTCGTTTACACGGCATTCCTGAGAACATTGTGTCTGACAGAGGAGTCCAGTTTGTTTCCAGATTTTGGAGGACTTTTTGTTCTAAACTGGGTGTTCAATTGTCTTTCTCCTCGGCATTTCATCCTCAGACCAATGGTCAAACTGAGAGAACAAACCAGACATTAGAGACTTATCTAAGATGCTTTGTGTCTGCTGATCAGGATGACTGGGTCTCTTTTTTGCCTTTGGCTGAGTTTGCTCTTAATAATAGGGCTAGCTCTGCCACTTTGATGTCTCCGTTTTTCTGTAATTCTGGTTTTCACCCTCGATTTTCTTCAGGACAGACGGAAGCTTCTGTCTGTCCAGGTGTTGACTCTGTTGTTGAGCGTATGCAACAGATTTGGGACCAGGTAGTGGAGAGGTTGTCCCTCTCTCAGGAGAAGGCCCAGCGGTTTGCTAACCGGCATAGGACTGATGGTCCTCGGTTTAAAGTGGGGGACTTGGTCTGGTTGTCCTCAAAGAATATTCCTATGAGAGTAGCATCTCCTAAATTTAAGCCTAGGTTCATTGGACCTTATAAGATCATGGAGATTATTAATCCTGTTTCTTTTCGTTTGCTTCTTCCAGGGACATTTAAGATCCATAACGTGTTCCACAAGTCCTTGTTGAAGAGGTTTGTTGAGCCAGTGGTTCCTGCTACTGTGCCTCCTGACCCTGTTTTGGTTGAGGGCAATCTGGAGTATGTGGTTGAGAAAATATTGGATTCTCGTTTTTCTAGACGAAGACTCCAGTATTTGGTTAAATGGAGAGGTTATGGTCAGGAAGACAATTCTTGGGTGTTTGCTTCGGACATCCATGCTAGGAGACTTATCCGTGCGTATCATAGAACTCATCCTGACCGACCTGGTTGCTCAAATGAGGGTTCGGTGACCCCTCCTCAAGGGGGGGGTACTGTTGTGAATGGGTTTGAGATGAGTTCTGAGCGGAGGCTCCCTCTGGTGGTTACAAGCGGTACTAGTGAAGATTGTGAGGACTGGGAATCAGGTGTTACTGACTGGTCTTATATAAGGGAGTCATTTTCCCATCAGGGTTGCCGGTGATCAATTGTTCTGGTCTGAATCCTTCATTCCAGTTTCCCTTGTAGCCTGCTGTGTCGTGTCTGCATCTCCTGCTACCAGATAAGAATTTTTCTTCTTTTGTGTTGTTGCTATATTTTTGCATTTTGTCCTGCACTTCTTTGGGGGCCTTCTGGGTCCCCTCCGGGGGCTTCTGCCTTCTCAGTTTAGTTCAGCCACTGAGTTTTGTTCTT
Source organism: Oophaga sylvatica (assembly GCA_033576555.1). Lineage (NCBI taxonomy): Eukaryota > Metazoa > Chordata > Amphibia > Anura > Dendrobatidae > Oophaga > Oophaga sylvatica. The sequence goes on along the minus strand of JARQOD010000771.1, from coordinate 112,438 downwards.
TTGCTTTTTCCAGTTTTTTCAGTGGCTGCTGTTTTGATTTTGTTACACCAGAGAACTAATTTAGGTGGTAGAGGTCGTGTGATCTCAGGTGATTTTGAAATTAGTAGAGTTGGTGCTTTTCAGGGTTTTCTGGGATTGCAGTAAGTACCCTTCCTATCCTTTTCTATTTAGATAGTTTGGGCCCCAGCGTTTGCTCATTCTATTTTCTTTCTGTGTCAGTATTTCATCTTGTCTAACCGCCATTACATGTTTGGGGGCTTTCTATTATCTTTGGGGTTCTGCTCCGGGGCAGATAGCTTTCCTATTTCTATCTTTAGGTGTAGTTAGTTTCTCAGGCTGTGACGAGGCATCTAGGACCAACGTAGGAACGCTCCACGGCTGCCTCTAGTTGTTGTGGTTAGTCAGGGTACTGCAATCTCATAGATTCCAACTGCTCTGGTGTATTGCCTTTTTTACCTGCACTCCTCAGCTACCGAAACATAACAGAAAGCCCCCAAACATGTAATGGCGGTTAGACAAGAAGAAATACTGACACAGACAGAAAATAGTATGAGCAAACGTTGGGGCCCAAACTATCTAAGTAGAAAAGGATAGGAAGGGCACTTACTGCAATCCCAAAAAACCCTGAAAAGCACCAACTTTACTAATTTCAAAAACACCTGAGATCACACGACCTCTACCACCTAAATTAGTTCTCTGGTGTAACAAAATCAAAACAGCAGCCACTGAAAAAACTGGAAAAAGAAAATGTACAAAACATAAGTGGCTGAACTAAACTGAGAGGGCAAAAGCCCCCGGAGGGGACCCAGAAGGCCCCCACAGAAGTGCAGGACAAAATGCAAAAATCAAGCACAAAAACAAAAAGAAGAAAAAGTCTTATCTGTTAGCAGGAGATGCAGACACGACACAGCAGGCTACAAAGGAAACAGGAATAAAGGATTGAGACCAGAACAATTGATCACCGGCAACCCTGATGGGAAGACGACTCCCTTAAATAAGACCAGTCAGTAACACCTGATTCCCAATTCTCACAATCTTCACTGGACAGTCCAGTACCGCTTGTAACCACCAGAGGGAGCCTCTGCTCAGAACTCATTACAAGTCCATTCACAACACCCTGGTATGCGTTATATAGGTTCAGCACCATAGTAAGAGAAACATGCCCCAATCATGATGTTTGCACCACCATGCTTCACTGTCTTTAGAGTGTACTGTGGCTTGAATGCAGTTTGGGGGTCGTCTGACTGTCTGCAACCCTTGGACCCAAAAAAAACAATTTTACTTTCATCAGTCCTCAAAATGCTCCTCCATTTCTTTTTAGGCCAGTTGATGTGTTCGTTGGCAAATTGCATCTGCTTCAGTACATGTCTTTTTCCAGTGGGTCTTTGCAGGGACTTCTTGCTAAGATTAGCTTCACACAGGCTTCTTCACACTGTCACAGTCCTCACCGGTAACTTGAGACTGTATTTGATCATCCTGGAGCTGATCATTGACTGAGCCTTTGCCATTCTGGCTATTCTTCTGTCGATCCGAATGGTATTCTTCAATTTCTTCAGCTTCTCTCTGGTTTGGCTTTCCATGGTAAAGCATTGGAGATCATTTCAGCTGAACAGCCGATCATTGTCTGCACTTCTTTATAAGTTTTACCCTCTCCAATTAAATTTTTAATCAAAGTACTCTGTACTTCTGAACAATGTCTTGAACGACCCACATTTCTCAGGCTTTCAAGGAGAAATGCATGTACATGTCCTGGCTGAGCCCTTAAATAAGGGTCTCCTGATTCACACCTGTCTTCACAGAATGTTGGACCTTACTAATTGAACAGGCTGGACAGACATCTGTCTGGGATGATTTAGTGAATCCTGCTTTGAGCAGGGGGTTGGACCAGATGACCAAGGAGGTCCCTTCCAACTCTACCATTCTATGATTCTAACTCCACACTGCTATAATTTTGAACACCCCCCTTCCAATTAATTAATCTAATACACATACTCAAAAACCTGCAGATCATGAATGCAGAGTCTGTTTGGCTTTCTTAGAATCTACTGAACCAACTGGTAAACATGTGGTAATATAATTTATACCAAAAGCAGTGATTAATCTGATTAGCTTTATTGAACTGCTATTATTTTGAACACTACTGTATGGTGGAACTGCAACTACATTAGATGTCTATGGGAAGCCATCAACTATATCTCAAATCTGTGGTATTCCAATAATCAGAACGAGACAACAAGCAGTACTTGCCATTGACTTGGATATATTCCGCTCTGAAATACGTACAGTGATTGTTCATATTATAATTGCAGCAAGAGTTAAAATGGCGAGCTATTGGAAGATCCCTAAATGCCATCCATTGGTGGAAATCACCGCATTGCTTAATGAAAATTGCCTATCAGAAAAAAATAATAGCCTTATCTAACAACATATTGCAATTTGTCAAAAAAATTGAAAATTGAACAGCAAACCAAAGAATTATACTGAACACGATGTCATGTCGAAGTTCAATGATTTTACGGTTATAATGATGCAATATTTGACATTTTATTTATAAATAAAAATGCATAGTTTAAAAAAAAATCTTACCTTATGGTGTAAAGTGGAGGAGTGAATATTACAAGTTTAATGCACTAGGGTAGGATATGGAAGTAATAAATCTATTGTTGAATTTATCTGCACCATGTCTTTTATTCACATATAGGTTTACAACACAAACATGAACAGTCTACATGGCACATATATACACACACACACACATACACACACTACACTTCTGCATGGACAGTGCATGCACACTCAGCTCTGCTACATATGCACATTTACATACACACAGTTCTGCTACATATGCAGATATTCATGCTCACAGCTCTGCTACACATGCACATTTACATAAACACACAGTTCTATTACATATGCACAATTATATACACTCAGCTGTGCTACACATGCACATTTACAAACACACAACTCTGGTACATATGCACACTTGCATACACACAGCACAAGTACATATGACCATTTATATATACACAGCTCTGCTAAATAAGCATATTTACAAATACACACAGCTCTACTATATATGAACATTTTCATACACATACACTGTATATACATTACCCCATATTGCAGTTCCTTCCAGGTCATGTGATTGATTACTTGATCTGAAAGGTCTTTGAGCTAGTCATGTGGAATGTTCTTCTGCTGCTCACTCAGGATGTGCAGCATCTGTGCAGGTCCCGGTACCTTCCTCTCCTGCTCTACAGGAGTTAGACAAGTCTGGGGCTGGAATAGAGACTGCAGTTCTCTCAGTGACCAGGAAGGACAATGTCTCAGTGTTCTTCTCTGTCACAACAAGCTGCTTCCAGCCCATAAGACACACTCACCTATTAGCAATGTTTTTTCTTTCTAAAAGTGTGACTTACAGTACAAAAATACAGTAAGTTCTAAAGTAATTTTTTTCTCATTTAATTATATGACTGTTATAGGATTTTGTACAATTTGTCAATAGCATAAATAATTTATCTCCGTCTGAGTTATTTTTGATGGTAAACAAAATACGATTTTCCAGTAATTCATACTCTAGGTATGATAATGACTTCTCTCGGGTGTGTGATTTTTGATATTTAACCCCTTAACCCCCAAGGGTGGTTTTTTATGTTAATGACCGTGCCAATTTTTACAATTCTGACCACTGTCTCTTTATGAGGCTATAACTCTGGAACGCTTCAATGGATCTTCACGATTCTGAGACTGTTTTCTCGTGACATATTGTACTTCATGATAGTGGTAAAATTTCTTCGATATAATTTGCGGTTATTTATGAAAAAAAATGGAAATATGGCGAAAATTTAGAAAATTTTGCAATTTTCAAACTTTTAATTTTTATTCCCTTAAAACAGAGAGATATGTCACACAAAATAATTAATAAATAACATTTCCCACATGTCTACTTTACATCAGCACAATTTTGAAACCAAATTTCTTTTTTACTACAAAGTTATAAGGGTTAAAAGTTGACCAGCGATTTCTCATTTTTACAACAAATTGTACAAAACCATTTTTTTTTTTAGGGACCACCTCACATTTGAAGTCACTTTAAGGGGTCTATATGGCAGAAAATACCCAAAAGTGACACCATTCTAAAAACTGCACCGCTCAAGGTACTCAAAGCCACATTCAAGAAGTTTATTAACCCTTCAGGTGCTTCACAGGAGCTGAAGCAACTTGGAAGGAAAAAATGAACATTTAACTTTAGTCACAAAAATGATATTTTACAATTTTTTTTTTTTAACAAGGGTAAAAGGAGAAAATGGACAGAAAAAGTTGTTGTGCAATTTCTCCTGAGTACGCCGATACTCCATATGTGGGGGAAAACCACAGTCTGGGCACCCGGCAGGGCTTGGAAGGGAAGGAGCGCCGTTTGATTTTTTCAAACCAAAATTGGCGGGAATTGAGATTGGACGCCATGTCGCGTTTCGAGAGCCCCTAATGTGCCTAAACAGTGGAAACCCCCCACATGTGACACCATTTTGGAAACTAGACCCCCTAAGGAACTTATCTAGATCTGTTGTGAGCACTTTGAACCCCAAGTGTTTCACTAAAGTTTATAATGCCTGGGTGTGAAAAAAAAAATTTCCACAAAAATGATTTTTTAGTCCCAAATTTTTGATTTTTCCCAAGGAAATTGGACCCCAAAAGTTGTCCAATTTGTCCTGAGTACGTTGATACTTCATATATGGGAGAGAAATACTGTTTGGACGCACCGCAGGGCTCGGAAAGGAAGTAATGACATTTTGGAATGCAGACTTTGATGGGTGTCATGTTCAGTTTGCAGAGTCCCTGATGTGCCTAAACAGTGGAAACCATCCACAAGTGACCCCATTTTGGAAACTAGACCCACTAAGGAACTTATCTAGATCTGTGGTGAGCACTTTGAACCCCCAAGTGCTTCACACAAATTTATAATGCCCGAGAATGAAAATAAAAAATCCTATTTTTTCTCCCACAAAAGTAATATTTAAGTCACCAATTTTTTATTTTCCCAAGGGTAACATGAGAAATTGGACCATAAAAGTTGTCCAATTTGTCCTGAGTATGCTGATACCTCATATGTGGGGGGGGACCACTGTTTGGGCACACAGCAGAGCTCGGAAGGGAAGGAGCGCCATTTGACTTTTTCAAACCAAAATTGGCTGGAATCGAGATTGGACACCATGTCGCATTTGGATAGCCCCTGATGTGCCTAAACAGTGGGAATCCTCCACAAGTGACCCCATTTAAGAAACTAGACCCCCTAAGGAACTTATCTAGATCTGTGATGAGCAATTTGAACCCCCAAGTGCTTCACACAAGTTTATAATGTAGAGGCGTAAAATTAAAAAATCATATTTTTTCCACAAAAATGATCTTTTCACCCCAATTTTTATTTCCCCAAGGGTACCAAGACCTCAAAAGGTATTGTGCAATTTGTCCTGAGTACGCTGATACCCAATATGTGTGGTTAAACCACTGTTTGGGTGCATGGCAGAGCTCGGAAGGGAAGGAGCGCAGTTCGACTTTTTCAACGCAGAATTGGCTGTATGCCATGCCGCGTTTGGAGAGCCCTTGATGAGCCTAAACAGTGGAAACCCCCCACAAGTGACACCATTTTGGAAACTAGACCCCTTAAGGAACTTATCTAGATCTGTTTGGAGCATGTTCAACCCCCAAATGATTCACTAAAGTTTATAATGCCTGGGTGTGAAAAAAAAAATAAAAAAAAATCCACAAAAAATGAATTTTTAGTGCCCAATTTTCCAATTTTTGATTTTTCACAAGGAAATTAGACCGCAAAAATTGTTGTCCAATTTGTCCTGAGTACGATGATACCCCATATGTGGGGGGGAAATACTGTTTGGGCGCACGGCAGGGCTCGGAAAGGAAGTAATGACATTTTGGAATGCAGACTTTGATAGGAGTCATGTTCAGTTTGCAGAGTCCCTGATGTGCCTAAACAGTGGAAACCCCCACAAATGACCCCATTTTGGAAACTAGACCCCTAAGGAACTTATCTAGATCTGTGGTGAGCACTTTGAACCCCAAGTGCTTCACACAAGTTTATAATGCCCGGGCATGAAAATAAAAAATCCAATTTTTTCCCACAAAAATTATCTTTTAGTCACCAATTTTTTATTTTCCCAAGGGTAAGGGGAAAAATTGGACCCCAAAAGTTGTTGACTAATTTGTACCGAGTATGCGGATACCCTATATGTGGGAGAAAACTACTGTGTGGGCGGACGTTGGGGCTCGGAATAGAAGTAGTGATGTTTAGTAATGCAGACTTTGATGGAATGGTCTGCGGATGTCATGTCGCGTTTGGAGAGCCCCTGATGTGCTTAAACAGTGGAAACCCCCCACAAGTAACCCATTTTGTAAACTAGACCCACAAAGGAACTTATCTAGATGTGTGGTGAGCGCTTTGAACCCCAAGTGCTTCACAGAAGATTATAACGCCCGGACGTGAAAATAAAAAAAAAATCATATTTTTTCCACAAACATGATCTTTTAGACCCCAGTTTTTATGTTGCCAAGGGTAACAGGAGAAAATGGACCCAAAAAAGTTGTTTTCCAATTTGTCCTGAGTACGCTGATACCCTATATGTGGGAGAAAACTACTGTATGGGCACACGTCGGGGCTCGGAAGTGAAGTAGTGACGTTTTGCATTGCAGACTTCGATGGAATGATCTGCGGGTGTCATGTTGCATTTGGAGAGCCCCTGATAAGCCTAAACAGTGGAAACACTCCCCAAGTGACCCCATTTTGGAAACTAGACCCCCAAAGGAACTTATTTAGATGTGCGGTGAGAACTTTGAACGCCCAAGTGCTTCACAGAAGTTTATAACGTAGAGCCATAAAAATGAATCATATTTTTTTCTACAAAAACGATATTTTCGCCCCAATTTTTTATTTTCCCAAGGGTAACAGAAGAAATTGGACCCCAAGAGTTGTTGTGCAATTTGTCCTGAGTATGCTGATACCCCATATGTGGGGGTAAACTACTGTTTGGGCGCATGGCAGAGCTCAGAAGGGAAGGAGCACCGTTTGACTTCTTCAACGCCGAATTGGCTGGAATTGAGATCAGACGCCATGTCACATTTGGAGAGCCCCTGATGTGCCTAAACAGTGGAAACCCCCAATTCTAACTCCAACCCTAACCCCCAACACACCCCTAACACTAATCCCAACAATAATCATAACCCTAACCACAAACCTAACCCTAACACACCCGTAACCCTAGTCCCAACCCTAACTTTAGCCCCAACCCTAACCATAACTTTAGCCCCAACCCTAACCCTAACGGGAAAATGGAAATAAATACATTTTTTTAATTTTATTATTTTTCCCTAACTAAGGGGTTGATAAAGGGGGGTATGATTTACTATTTATAGCGTGTTTTTATGATTGGCAGCTGTCACACGCTAAAAGACGCTTTTTATTGCAAAAAGTAGTTTTTGCATCATCACATTTTGAGAGCTATAATTTTTCTATATTTTGGCCCACAGAGTCATGTGAGGTCTTATTTTTTGCGGGACGAGGTGACGTTTTTATTGGTACCATTTTTGTGCACATGACATTTTTTGATCGCTTTTTATTACGATTTTTGGGAGGCAGAATGAACAATTAAAACGATAATATATAAAACATAATTATTTTTGCATCGCTTTATTCTGCGAGCTATAACTTTTTTATTTTTTCGTTGATGATGCTTTATCGCGGCTCGTTTTTTGCGGGACAAGATGACATTTTCAGCGGTACCATGTTTGTTTATATCCGTCTTTTTAATCGCGTGTTATTCCACTTTTTGTTCGTCGGTATGATGATAAATTATTGTTTTTTAGACTTGTTTTTTTTTTTAGGGGTTCACTAAAGGGGTTAATTAATGGGACAGTTTTATAGGGCGGGTCGTTACGGACACGGCGATACTAAATATGTGTACTTTTATTGTTGTTTTTTTTACATTAAAGAAGTGAATTTATTGGGGAATATGTTATGAATGTTTTAGAAATGAATTCTGAGCAGAAGCTCCCTCTGGTGGTTACAAACAGTACTGAACCATTCAATGAGGATTGGCAATCAGGAATCGCAGACTGGCTGGATATAAGGGAGGTTTCCCCCATCATGGTTGCCGGTGATCAATTGTTCTTGTCTCAACGTTGTTTCCTGGTTCACTTGAAAGCTTGCTGAGTCTTGCCTCTTCTCCTGCTCTCAGATAACATATTTTCTGTTTTTTGTTTTTGTGCTTGCCATTTGCATATTTCTCTGCATTTCTGTGAGGTTGGCCAGGTTCCCCTTCCCGGGGGGCTTGAGCTCCACTCGGTTCCTCTGGAGCCACTGTTTGTTCATTTGCCTTTTCCAGTTTTTTCAGTGGCTGCGGCTGAGTTTTGTTACACCAGAGAACTAATTTAGGTGGTAGAGGTCGTGTGATCTCAGGTGTTTTTGCAATTAGTAGCGTTGGCTTTTTTTAGGGTTTTTTTTGGATTGCAGTAAGTATCCTTCCTATCCTTTTCTGTCTAGGCAGATTGGGCCCCAGCGTTTGCTCATACTATTTTCTGTCTGTGTCTGTGTTTCCTCTTGTCTAACCGCCATTGCATGTTTGGGGGCTTCCTATGTTCTTTGGGGATCTGCTCCGGGGCAGATAGCTTTCCTCTTTCTATCTTTAGGTGTAGTTGGCCCTCGGGCTGTGACGAGGCGTCTGGGACCAACGTGGGAATGCTCCACGGCTGCCTTTAGTTGTGGTGGTTAGTCAGGGTACTGCAATCCAGTAGATTCCAACCTCTCTGGTGTATTGCCGTTTTTGCCTGCTCTCCTCAGCTACCAAAACATAACAGGAATATTTTTTTTTTTCATTGTTTAGGAATTTTTTTTACACTTATTTTTATTTTTTTTAAATTTTTACTTTGTCTCAGGGTGGGACATCACTGTCTAGGGTCAGATCGCTGGTGTGACAGGGTGCACAGCACTCTGTCACACCAGCGATCGCTCTGGCACTGCTGCAGGCTTCAGTGCCTGCTCTCAGCAGGCACTGAGGAAGCTGTCTCCCTGCAGGACCCGGCGGCCATCTTTGATCCAGGGTCCTGCAGTGAGGAGAGTCCCACGGAACAGCGCGACACATCGATCATGTTTGATCGCGGTGTGCCAGGGGTTAATGTGCCGGGAGTGGTCCATGACCGCTTCTGGCACATAGGGCCGGGTGTCAGCTGTGATAATCAGCTGATCGCCTTGGACGTACTATTCCGTCCCTGGGAATTAAGTACCAGGTCACATGGACGGAATAGGACGTCAAATGGGATTAAGGGATTAAAGGAGTTGTCAACTATTTGGACAAACCCTCATCATTCTTCATGTTTAGTTTCGTTGAAATAAAAACACAAATAAAATAAAAAAGTCCCATGCCGCAGCCATTCCAGCCATGAGGAATGACAAGTGATTATCCTAGTAGTGGACAACCCCTTTAAGAAAACTCAATATTCGTTTAACCCCTTAATCCCATGGGACGTACTATTCCGTCCATTTGACCTAGTACTTAATTCCCAGGGACGGAATAGTACGTCTCATGCGGTCAGGTGTCAGCTGATTATCACATTGTCACGGACCGCTCCCGGCACATTAACCCCTGGCACACCGTGATCAAGCATGATCGCGGTGTACCGGGGCACAGGAAAGCATCGCGCAGGGAGGGGGCTCCGGATCTCCACGACCCATTAAGAGAACACCGGAATTCCTGGAGGACTACAAGTCCCAGGAGCACCGCAGAGCTGATACGTAACAGGGCCAGGAAGACGAAGTTCAGGCAAGCAGGGCCCTGCAAGCAGGGACACTGTACTTCAAGGGAAGGTCCAACCACAAGGTCAGCCGGGTGCAGGACAGAGATTAAGTTAGGCCCAGCTGCAGTCAGGCCAGAAACTCATTATGGAAAGGCAAGGAACAAGGAGGCCTTAAACCTACTTAGTGGGAGAATCTGGATGTACACCCTTCACCCTACAGTGCTACGGGATGTGCCTGCAACATCTTCAGTAAAGGTACCAAAGTGACTTGTGTGTGTGTCCACCTTCTTGTCCCTACCCTGCCAGGTTCCCCTCCGTCCTGCATCCCTACACATCTACCTGCCCTGGAAGGACACAGCCTCACCTGTAGGAGGCCTAACATCTAGCTGCACAACACCATCCCTTCCAGAGGATCTGCACAGCAGCGCTGGACACCCCGACCAGGTACTACAGGTGGCGTCACAAATCATCATACAAACATTTATTCCCTTGTAAATATCCCCCATTTATGGTGAGCGCCCAGGGCCATGGACCGAGCTGTGTTGCCGTGACATCCCCATAGTTGTTAATAGGCTCGGATCCGAGTACCCTCACTGCCCTGGGAGGGCGGCTCATCTATCTGCCCTGCAGTAACGGAGTAATTTGTGCCCGTTGCCACCGGGTACTGTGTGCCTTGGTAAAAGACTGTGTATCGTATAGTGGTGAAGATTTCCCGCCATTGCCCACCATTTACAGCGTTACCGCGTGAAAATTTGGAGGCGTACCTGTAAAAGTGCGCTGAGTTCTGGACACGCCCCCACGCGCTGACGCAGCGGCAGGTAATGGCAGGGAGCTCCAGTGAACGCTCTGACGTCGGAGCGCCGGCGATGCAGGTCCTGCAAGCAAGTGTACCCTGCGGAGCTGCGGCCCACAGAAGAAGGTAGGCCACTTTTCACTAGGGGGGTGCAGAGATGCCACAGCAGCACTAAGCACTGACTAAGCGGCCCAGGCCGACAGCCCCAATAACTTACCCACGGGCGCTGCCGCGCAGGCTGGAACCGCTGCCCCCTCACCTGGGAATGTGGCCCGATAGTACCGCTGACACTGCCATATATGCCTGGAGCAAAGTGGCTTCCCCAGTACAGCGGCAAACCAGACACCCTGTCAGGGTTCAAGCGAAAAATATGCAGCATACTGGACATGTACTCATTGTCAGGGAAGCAGAAAGCTGCAGTGGTAGTGGGACAATTGACTGGTGCTGCGGAGAGAGAAGCAGACACGTGGTCAGCTGCAGACCAGGAATCAGTGCCCGCAATTTTCCTAAAGTTACAGACTGCATTTGAGGACTGCACCGAAACAGACCTCCGGATGAGGTTCTACCAATGTTCTTAAAGGCCGCAGGACAGCATTCGGGACTACGCCTGCCGACTACAAGGGGCCCTGCGAGCTCTCAGACAGGTTAATCCCATGAGCGTCACCAATGAGAATAAAATGCTAAAAGAACAATTTGTACGGGTACTGAGGTCCCAAGCGGAAAGCAGGACTGTGCGTTGGTGGTCCTTGGATCATTCTGATGATACTTTTGATGCTCTTAAGGATATGGCTATAAAAGTACTGCGTCCCCTGGAAACGCCCGAGATGGCAACCCAGCGTCACCCGGGGGAGGCTACTCTAACGCCAGCAGCATCCACCTTTCCCCCCTGATTGCTGAAGCCAAAGCGCAGGCAGTGCCCCCTACTGAGCTGGACTGTCTGCGCTCAGAAGTGCGCCAGCTGACCAAAAACCTGGCCACGGTAATGAGTGACCTGCAACTGCGGACGGAACCGGAGACAGAAGGAAAGATCCTGCTAGCCGACTGCCCTGAAGATGTCCCCTGGATGAACCAGAGGAGAAGGAGGACTTCGCCACCCCCAGGAAGGACCAGTGATCAGCATCATCCTCGCCGAGAGATTGTCTGCTACCGCTGCCAGAAGGAGGGTCACATCGCACGACATTGTCCTTTAAACGAGCAAACCCTGGGTCGGAGGGCCAGCACCCAGGAATAGACTCATCAGGCCCCTCAGATTGGAACCGCAGGTTTGTGGGAGGAAGACCTTTTCTGTCCATTATATTGGATGGGATCGCAATACCTGCCCTGCTGAACACCGGATCTCAGGTAACCATCATACCTGATATCCTTTATAACAGGTTCTGGTCCATGAACAGTCTCCAACCCCCAAACCCTGACTTTGCAGTATACGCCTCTAACGGCCTCCCTCTTGACTTACTGGGGGCTAAAAACGTAGACTTAAAAGTGGGGAGCGTGGAGTTAAAGGACCACGGACTTCTTGTAGTGAAGACTGTTAATGAGGAAAATGGATTGAATGTGGTTTTAGGCACTAACAGTATTGGTAACTGTTTGGAGGAGGTTGTGTTTTTACTCCAACAGCTCGCCGATGTTGCCAGACCAACATCTGGGGAGAAGATGAAGTCAAATTATGCCACTGTTGCCAAGTTACATGCTGTAGATAATAACTCTATTCACACTATGGAGCCCTTAACTTCCCCACAACCAGTGGAGGATAACGGCCCGGCAACCAAGGTGGAAGATTGGTGTCAGCAGATCCATGTTGGGACAGACACCACTCCAGCTCACGAGAAAGAGGGGATACATCGAGTGGTCCAGGAATATGCACAGGTATTCAGCAAACACCCACTTGACTTTGGGAAGATTAAGGGAGTGCAACACCATATCCCCAAGAGGCAACCATCCTCCCATCAAGGAACAGTACAGGCCTATACCACCAGCACACTACCAGAAAGCCAAGGAAATGTTGCGTGACATGAAGGAAGCAGGGGTGATAAGGGATAGTTGTAGTCCCTGGGCAGCTCCTCTAGTTCTAGTCAGGAAAAAGGATGGAAGCATGAGACTGTGTGTGGATTACAGACAAGTAAATCGCATTACACATAAAGATGCATACCCTTTACCACGCATTGAGGAATCTCTAGCTGCCCTAAAGTCTGCTAATTACTTTTCCACCCTTGACCTCACTAGTGGGTACTGGCAAGTAGCTGTAGCTGAGGAGGATTGGGAGAAGACGGCTTTCACCACCCGATGAGACTCTGTGAGTTCGACAGAATGCCGTTTGGAGTCAGCAGTGCCCCTGGAACGTTCCAGAAAGTGATGGAGTGCTGCCTTGGACACCTCAACTTCGAGACTGTGTTACTATATCTGGACGACGTGATTGTGTACTCCAAAACGTATGAAGATCACTTGAAGCACCTGGCGGAGGTATTCGAGTCACTGTCCCAATATGGGATGAAACTGAAGCCTTCGAAGTGCAACCTGCTCGAGCAAAAGGTACAGTACCTGGGACACATTGTTAGCTCAGAGGGAGTGGCGCCAGATCCTGAGAAGGTCACTGCCATCCAGAAAAGGCCGTAGCCGAAGAACCTTAAAGAGGTGCGTCAGTTACTGGGACTGACAGGATACTGCCGGAGGTTTGTAAAAGACTACACCAAGAAAGCAGCGCCTCTGCAAGACCTTCTGGTGGGACAGTCCCTCAAGAGCAGAAATTCTCCGTTCCACTGGGGTAAAGAACAGGCTGAAGCATTCAAAGAAATGAAGGAGATCCTGACAGGTGAGGAGATCCTAGCCTATCCTGACTACAGCCAACCATTCCTGCTGTATACTGATGCCAGCAAGGAAGGACTGGGAGCTGTCCTAAGTCAGAAGCAAAATGGCCTAGAGAAAGTCATTGCATATGCAAGCAGGAAGCTCCGCCCAACCGAGAGGAACCCCGAGAACTATAGCAGCTTCAAGTTGGAGTTCCTGGCGCTGGTCTGGGCCATCACGGAAAGGTTTAAGCATTACCTAGCCTCCAGCAAATTCACTGCCTACACTGATAACCCCTTGACGCATCTTGAAACAGCCAAGCTGGGAGCCATGGAACAACGCTGGATGGCTCGGCTGTCAAACTACCAATTCACAATCAAGTACCGGGCGGGCCGCAAGAACGCCAACGCTGATGCCCTGTCCAGGATGCCTCACGAGTCAGACACAGAAGAGGAAGTGGATGACCTGAAGGAGATTGAACTACCTGCCTTTCACAGGAATGGGATGAGCCTCGAGAAACGAGCCTTCAGGAGGCAGCGTGGTAAGATGCTAAACCCTTTACCTCACCACAGCTGGAAGGAGACCCCGGACAGTGATCTGGTTGTCAGTCGTATCAAGGAGCTGATAACTCAAGAAGGTTCCTCCTTGGAGAAGGATGTGTCTCCACAAGCAAGGCAGCTGTGGAGTGAGAGAAGCCGGCTGTTCATCTACCGTGAGAAGCTGTGCCGGAGGTACGTCAATCCAAAAACCCATGATATGGTATGGCAGATAGTAGTCCCCAGGATGGATATCCAGATGGTGTTGGAAGCCTACCACGATCAGGCAGGGCACTTTGGCTGGAAGAAGCTAGAGACTCTGTTGAAGTGTCGTTTCTACTGGGTGGGAATGCGCAGCTCCATTGAGAGGTGGTGCAAAAATTGTGCACCCTGTGGCCTCAGAAGAAAAGACTACAGCAGTCAGAAGGCACCCCTGCAACCCATCAAGACGACTCGACCCTTGGAGATTGTGGCTCTGGACCATGTCAAGTTGTCACCCAGCCGGTCAGGATACTCCTATGCCCTGACCATGGTGGATCACTACTCCAGGTTCCTGGTGGTCGCCCCTGTCAAAGATCTGACGGCAGAGACAGCAGCAAAGACGTTCCAAGCGTATTTCTGCAGACCACATGGATATCCTGAGCAGGTGCTAACGGACCAAGGCCCAGCCTTCGAGGCCGAATTTTTCAAAGAGTTCTTCCATCTGTACGGATGTAAGAAGATAAGACCCACACCGTACCACCCACAAACCAATGGTCTCTGTGAAAAGATGAACCACATCGTCATCGACCTGCTGAAGACCTTACCACTTGAGGAGAGAAATCAGTGGCCAGACCAACTACCTGGTAGATCTGTACAATCACATACCTGTGAGTTCCACCAATTGCACCCCAGCTTATCTCATGCGGGCAAGACCAGGAAAGCTGCCCATGGATCTGGAGCTGTAATGTATGTAGTACAGTTCATATAGCGTCTTGTGCTTGGGTGCGATGAAAACACAGGAGTCACAGGTTTGATATAGAAAAGTCCTGTATTACTTCATACAAGTTGGCAGAAATAGTCACACAGTTTGCAGACACAGAAACAGGAGACACAGCAGGCCAGAGTAATCCAAGCTCAGCAATCACTCTCAAATACAGATTCAGGATCTTCTTCTCTGTTACCGTAAGTCCATGCAAACGTGGGTCTTTCAAAGAGCAGGGTTCAGAGTCCACAAGTGCTTCAGAGTTCCTCAGTAGGAATAGCTGGAGTACAAGGTCCAAGGCTTACAGGAGTCAAGTCACAGGTTCACTGCAGGCTAGATTCTGAAGCACTGATTGCTCAGCTGTTGCTGCTTAAGAAGCAAAGGAGAGAATCAGGGCGGGAACATGCAAGCTGGAAACTCCATTTTGACTGAGGGCAATATAGCTGCAGCAAGACAGAAAGTAAAATGGCTGACGAACAAACTGAGTTTCAGGAATATATACATAGAACCTTACATTACTCCCCCCTTAAGGACAACCTCCGGATGACCTCAGACCAGGCTTGTGTGGGTACCTCTGATGAAACTGACGGAGCAAGCGAGGAGCATTAACGTTATTGACCGGTTCCCATGAGTTGTCCTCCACTGGGTAGCCCTGCCATTTAATCAGATATTGTAACTGATTTCTATACAACCTGGAATCTAAAATCCTTTCCACCACAAATTCTTCCTGACCATCGACTAGCACTGGGTCAGGGCAAGGAGAGGAACGTCCAGGAAACGTATTGGGTGTCGCAGCCTTTAGTAGGGATACATGAAAGACAGGGTGGATTCTCATAGTTCTGGGCAGTTGAAGACGACAAGCAACGGCACTTATAATTTTACTGATTTTATAGGGTCCAATGTACTTATGTCCCAACTTAGACGATGGAATCCTTAACTTAAGATTTCTGGTTGACAGCCAGACCAAGTCTCCTACCTTGAAAGCTGGTGCAGGTTTACGAAATTTATCTGCTGCTTTCTTGTACCTTTCTTGAGCCGATTCCAGATTTTCCTTTAGAAGATCCATATTCTTCTGTAAAGACGTGATTCTTTCAGCCACTGCTGGTAAAGGCGTTTCTATGGGAAATCGTGGTAGAATGTTAGGATGATAACCTAGATTAGAGTAAAAAGGAGACTGTTTAGTGGAGGCACTCTGAGAGTTGTTATACGAGAACTCAGCTAATGGAAGTAGATCCACCCAATCATCCTGTAGGTGGCAGATAAAGCAGCGGAGATACTGCTCCAGGGTTTGATTGGTTTGTTCGGTCTGTCCATTAGTCTGGGGATGAAAAGCAGAAGAAAGGTTTACTTTAATGTCCAATGCTGCACAGAAATTTTGCCAAAACCTAGAAGTGAATTGCACCCCTCGATCCGAAATAACCTCATCCGGTACTCCATGTAAGCGAAACACATCTTTAATCATCAAATCTGATGTCTGTTTTGCAGTGGGTAAGCCGACACAAGGGATAAAATGAGCTGCCTTTGTTAGACGGTCAACCACCACTAGAATGGTGTTCTTCCCCTGAGAGGTTGGTAACTCCACAATGAAGTCCATAGAAATGGATCCCCACGGGCGGGACGGGGTGGGAAGAGGCTGTAACAGACCAGTTGGTGAGGAGCGAGGTGTTTTGCATCTTGCACAGACCTCACATGAAGTGACATAATTCAAAACATCCTTCCTGCAAGTGGGCCACCAAAAGAAACGAGAAAGAAATTCCTGTGTCTTTAGAATTCCTCTATGCCCAGCTATCTTGGAATCGTGAATGAGTTGCAATACTCTTAATCTGACTGTTTCAGGAATATACAGACGTTGTCCCTGAATCCACACACCATTCTTAAAGACAAGACTTACGTCCCTTGGGGGTTGTGCCAAAAAGGAATCCGCATGGTATGCTTCCTTGATGTCCTTAAGTAGGTCTTGATTATGAATTACTCCTAGGAATCTAGAATCAGGAAGAATAGTCTTAGGAGGAGTAATTGGACGTGTCTCTGCTGAGTAAATCCTAGAGAGTGCATCAGCCTTTCCATTGCGCGATCCTGGTCTATAAGAGATGATAAAATTAAATTGGTTTAAGAAAAGATTCCAGCGAGCCTGGCGAGGAGTCAGGCACTTAGCCGACCTGATAAACTCAAGGTTACGATGGTCTGTCAGGACGACTATTTGCTGTGCAGCTCCCTGAAGAAGGTGTCTCCATTCTTTGAAGGCGGCAATAATGGCCAACAACTCTCTATTGCCCACATCGTAGTTCCTCTCAGCCGAAGACAACTGCTGGGAAAAGAAGGCACAGGGATGCAAGACATTCTTCTCACCTGTTCTCTGAGAGAGTATAGCTCCAACGGCACAGTCTGAAGCATCCACCTCTATTATGAAGGCAAGCTCGGGGTTGGGATGTACTAGGATAGGTGCAGTGGTAAATTTATCTTTTAGACGGGAAAATGCTTCCTGGGCTTGGGGAGTCCAGGAAAACCTAGACTCTTTCCGGGTAAGTTGGGTGATAGGTGACACTACCTCAGAGAAATTCCTAATGAAACGTCTATAGAAGTTGGCAAACCCGATGAAGCGCTGTACCTCCTTCACATTTCTAGGACTTGGCCAATCCTTGATGGCTTGGGTTTTGCTTCCATCCATACTAATTCCTTGTGTAGACAGTACATACCCCAGAAATTGAATTTCGGTCCTATCGAATTCACACTTTTCAAGTTTGATGTAAAGATGATTTTGTCTTAGACGTTCCAAGACCATTCTCACATGTCCATGATGTTCCTCTGTGGAGTTAGAAAAAATTAGAATATCATCCAAATAAATTACCACGAATGTATCTAGGAGATCCCTGAAGATGTCATTCACCAAGTGTTGGAAAGTGGCTGGGGCGGTACTCAGACCAAAAGGCATAACTAGATATTCAAAGTGTCCATAGCGTGACCTGAATGCAGTCTTCCATTCATCCCCAGGTCTAATACGGACTAAGTTATAGGCCCCACGAAGATCTAGTTTAGAAAAAATTTTGGCATGTCGCACTCTCTCCAATAACTCAGGGATTAAAGGCAATGGATAACGGTTTCTAATAGTAACCTTATTGAGTTCCCTATAGTCTACGCATGGTCTCAGAGATCCATCTTTCTTCTTTACAAAGAAGATGGGTGCACCTGCAGGAGATGAAGAGGGGCGTATGAAGCCCTTGGCTAGATTTTCATCTATGTAATCCTTTAAAGCCTTTAGCTCGGGCCCCGCCAGGGGGTAGATCTTACCAAAAGGTATCTCTGCTCCAGGCAATAATTCAATTGGACAATCATATGGACGGTGAGGAGGAAGCTGGTCAGCGTTCTTCTTGTCACATAAATCCACATAGTCCTGGTATACAGCTGGTAGTTCAGGGACTGACATGATTCCTTTAGGAACAGAGCAAGCTGAAACTTTTGGACTCATCTGTTTCTCTGGAAAGTGTAATTCCTTGGTCTCCAGTTAATGGTAGGATTCTGAGCCTGCAGCCATGGTAGCCCTAGAATAATGGGAAAGTGGGGAGAAGAGATAAGCATAAAGGACAGTTTCTCTTGATGATCTTTACCCATAAGAACCCTCAAAGGCTCTGTTTCCTGATCCACTGGTCCAGAGGTCAGCAGGGAGCCATCCACAGTTTCCATCTGTACTGGAGTAGCCTTCTTCACTGAACGTATTCCCTGTTTCAGAGCAAAGGAGACATCCATAAAATTTCCACTTGACCCTGAGTCGATCATAGCAGAGCTAGACACCCAAGCTGAGTCAACCCAGAGTTTGATGGAAAAAAAAGCAATGAGAATTGTTTTTCTTACAACTCAGCTGGGACACCGCTGAGGAAACTTGAAAAATGGCAGCGTTTACACAGTCAACGTCCTCAGAGGTAACGGAGTTTAAGTCCGAGAAATCAAGATCTGTTGCTGCAGATCTCTCTGGAGCCTGAGGCTCGGACCTGACAGATCCCCTCTCGCAACACTCACAATGAATGAGTGCTGCAGTAGTCTTACGAGAACGGCTGGGGCAGTTTATAATGAAGTGCCCTGACTTACCACAATAGAAACATAGATTCTCCTTAAAACGTTGTTCCTTGCGTGCATCACTAACCCGTCGTTGTAAAGAGTCTACCTGCATGGGTTCAGGTTCAGGTTCCCGTGTAATCCTACTCAAAGGTTCCTTAGCTGGAGAGGAAGGTAGGAAAAGGTTAGTACGATTGCTTTCGAACCATCTCTCTTGCCTGCGTTCAGTCAGACGAGTATCAATACGGATGCAGTAGTTAATAAAGTCACCTAACGCAGTGGGAGGGTCGGCACGAGCAAGTTCATCCTTAATCAGTGGAGATAACTCCTTTCGAAAAATAGATTTTTTGGCGGAACTGTCCCAGGTGGTATCAAGTGCCTATCTCCTGAAATCCAAGGCATATTCAGCTACCGAGTGCTTACCTTGGCGCAAAGCTAACATGGCTGCTTCAGCTGTTGCACCTCGAT
Source organism: Oophaga sylvatica (assembly GCA_033576555.1). NCBI lineage: Eukaryota > Metazoa > Chordata > Amphibia > Anura > Dendrobatidae > Oophaga > Oophaga sylvatica. Next base: position 93,042 of record JARQOD010000771.1, on the reverse strand, counting down.
TGGGGTCATCAAACACCTGCCCCATGGCTGAAATAAAATCATCAAGGTGATTCAAACAATCATCCTCAGTCTCAATCAGAGGGTTTGCCCACATTAAAGCCTTGTTGGTAAGCAACATAATTATAGTAAGCACCTTAGATCGTTCAGTGGGAAATTGTGAAGCATGTGCAGAAAAAAAAAGATTGCATTGATTAATAAATCCCCTGAATTTCTCACGTTCACCGCCAAAACGAAAAGGGGGCAACTTGGGAATCCCAGCACTCGGGGCTACGGCAGGAGCCTGGACTCGCCCCTCTAGAACCTCAATCCTGGCTCGCAAATCCTGGGTAGTCTGTCCAACCACTTGCAAATTGTGATTATTGAGGTCCTGTAGATTTGTAAAACGGGTCTTTATATTCTGCAAATCTGCAAGGATATTATCAGTCACTCCGCAAAGTTCCTTTATGCGGGCCTCCATTTTCCAGATCTTTTAAGACAGGATTACTGGAAGAAGAGGAGAGAAAAAAAACAATAGTGTTCACCTGTGGCAACACTGCAGAGAGAAAAAAAAATTAAGGGAACTGCTCACCTGGAATGGTTGTGAGAAGTCACAACCACTATCATCACAGAAAGTTTCAACCAGACATCTGATATCCAGAGTTACAGCAGACAAAAAAAAGAAAAGAAAGGGAAAAAAAAAAAAAAAAAACAATAGTGTTTACCTGTGGTAACACTGCAAAAAGAAAAAACTTAAGGGAATTGCTCACCTGGAATAGTTGTGAGAAGTCACAACCACTGTCATCACAGAAAGTACAACCGGACGTCTGATATCCACAGTACAGCAGACACAGCCTTCCAGACCCAGCAGACACTAACGTTTTGGCTTCAGAATCTTGTAATGTATGTAGTACAGTTCATATAGCGTCTTGTGCTTGGGTGCGATGAAAACACAGGAGTCACAGGTTTGATATAGAAAAGTCCTGTATTACTTCATACAAGTTGGCAGAAATAGTCACACAGTTTGCAGACACAGAAACAGGAGACACAGCAGGCCAGAGTAATCCAAGCTCAGCAATCACTCTCAAATACAGATTCAGGATCTTCTTCTCTGTTACCGTAAGTCCATGCAAACGTGGGTCTTTCAAAGAGCAGGGTTCAGAGTCCACAAGTGCTTCAGAGTTCCTCAGTAGGAATAGCTGGAGTACAAGGTCCAAGGCTTACAGGAGTCAAGTCACAGGTTCACTGCAGGCTAGATTCTGAAGCACTGATTGCTCAGCTGTTGCTGCTTAAGAAGCAAAGGAGAGAATCAGGGCGGGAACATGCAAGCTGGAAACTCCATTTTGACTGAGGGCAATATAGCTGCAGCAAGACAGAAAGTAAAATGGCTGACGAACAAACTGAGTTTCAGGAATATATACATAGAACCTTACAGGAGCTTGGTGTTGTAGAACCAGAAGCAGATGTGACCACCGAGGACTGGGATACGACCAAACAGGAACAGTACAGAAAAGTACATGCCTGCGTTGAAGATAGTCTCAATCGGGTGAGAGACAAGCAAGAGACTCGCTACAAAAAGTGTGAGCCAGCAGAACCCTTCACACCTGGTGAAGTCGTGCTGAAAAGAAAGAGGAGGATGCACAAACTCGACGATCAGTTGGAAAGAGAGCCCTACACTGTGTTGAATTCAAGGTTTGATAACAGGAAAACGTGTTTAATCAGTAAGGATGGAGGGAAAACGACTACAACTGTATCCAGAGATCACCTAAAGTTGTGTCCGGATCTGTTAAAACTCCAAGAGGAAGAACCTGTCATCAATAAGGAGGAACATGGCGAAGCAGTCATACATACGGAATTGGGAGATTTCCCGGCGGATTGGCCCCGAATTGGAGAAGCCGTTATCATCCCTGTACTCCAATTCTATCAACAACAAGGAGAATCTCTACATCAAGTTGAGCCAGTTGCCGCAGCAGGGTCTGTTCAAGAGGAACCTGCTCCAGCTGAATCCCAAGAAGCAGAATCCCAAGAAGCAGAAGCCCAAGAAGCAGAATCCCAAGAAGCAGAATCTCAAGAAGGATCCCCTGCAGAGACAGAACCGGATAACCCAGCCCAGAGTATACTTGCCAGTCCTCTAGAGAGATTAAGGCAATTCTATAACCTACCAGCACGTAGAACAGACAGGGACACTGACACCACGCATACCCCCGCACTACGTAAGTCGACCCGTAGTACGAAAGGACAACTCCCTGCAAGATATAAAGACTAGGCAACCTCCTAATAACAGTAGATAGTTACTCTAGAGGTATTGTACATAATTGTAATATATTGTTATTTCTATTATGCCTTACCCAGTTGCTTACTAATTTGTCTTTTGCTTTTAATGCCAATTCAGGTGAAATGGACATTGTTTAATTGTTTTTCTATTAACCTTTGAGCAATCTTTCCAAAAGAGACTCTGACTTTTCGGTTGCTCATCCCCTAATTGTTTTTACCATGTACCTATGTGTTATGTTTCAGTAGCTGAGGAGCACAGGAACAACAGCAGGGCAGCCAAACACCTGAGATGTTGGTAACTGATGGGTTGCAGATTCCTAAACTAACGACACAACTAGAGGTAGCCGTGGAGCGTTCCTACGTTGATCCTAGACGCCTTGTCACAGCCTGAGAGATAACTACACCTAAAGGCAGAAAGATGAAAGCTATCTGCCCCGGAGCAGATCACCAAAGAAAATAGGAAGCCCCCAAACATATAATGGCGGTTAGACAAGATGAAAATACAAACATAGGCAGAAAATAGACTGAACAAACGCTGGGGCCACAAGCTGACTAAATAGGATAGGACAGGAGAGATTACTTTCTGCAACCCAGAAAACCCTACAAAAATCCAACAATTCTGATTACAAAAATACTGAGATCACACGATCTCACCACCCACTAAATCAGATATCAGTGTGAACAAAAACCAAGCCGCAGCCGCTGAAAAAACAGTAAAAAGCAAATGAGCAAATAACAGTGGCTGCAGAAAAACTGTGAGAAGCTCAGGCCCCAGGAGGGGACCTGGCTGACCTCCACAAAAGTGCAGAAAACAATGCAAAAAGCAAGCTCAAAAAGAAAAGCAAAAAATATCTTATCTGAAAGTAGGAGATGCAGGCAGGACTCCAGCAAACTTCCAAATGAACCAGGAACCACAATTGAGACAAGAACAATTGATCACCGGCAACCATCATGGGAGGGAACCTCCCTTATATCAGACCAGTCCGTGATTCCAGATTGCCACTCCTTGCTGAAAGGTTCAGTACTGTCTGTAACCACCAGAGGGAGCCTCTGCTCAGAAACCATCTCTAGCACATTCATAACACCTATGTATATAGTTATTTATTTGTCTATGCAACAGTTCAAGTGCCTCACCTCCCGTAAAGGGAAGATATAGTTTGTCTAATGTTTAATGTTTTGTTTTGTAGAAAAAGTATTTCAGCCCCGGAGTGCTGATTTGTACTAGGGGGGAATGTGGAGCCCAGCTTCGTTCAGTTCCACAAATCCAGAAGGGTGCATGAAGGATTGAACCACTAGAGGTCTCACTATGCATACACACACCTTCACCGGTCCCCTAAGACCACAAGAGGGAGCCCTAATAGGAATATAAATGGAGGGTGAAGGCAGGAAGCCAGGCAGACTTGAGAGCAGTGCAGCTCAGTTGAGTTGAGCAAAAGGCAGAAGGCTGCAGTCTGCAGCAGAGTGAGTTCAGCTCAGTTCAGTAAAGAGCTAGGAGCGTGCCGAAGCTCTGAGAGAGGCAGAAGAGGCAGCCCACCAACTGCCAGTGTGTATAATCGTGTGAGGGCCCGAGTAGGCCGAAGGCAAGAGGGGAGTAGCAAAGGGGCAGAAGAGCCTAACCAGCTCACCCCAGCAAGTATACACCGGATGCCGGGTCCGAGCCTCTAGGGATCTCCACGACCCATTAGGAGAACAGCGGAATTCCTGGAGGACTACAAGTCCCAGGAGCACCACAGAGCTGATACGTAACAGGGCCAGGAGGACGGAGTTCAGGCAAGCAGGGTCCTGCAAGCAGGGACACTGTACTTCAAGGGAAGGTCTAACCACAAGGTCAGCCGGGTGCAGGACAGAGATTAAGTTAGGCCCAGCTGCAGGCAGGCCAGAAACTCATTACGGAAAGGCAAGGAACAAGGAGGCCTTAAACCTACTTAGTGGGAGAATCTGGATGTGCACCCTTCACCCTACAGTGCTCCGGGATGTGCCTGCAACATCTTCAGTAAAGGTACCAAAGTGACTTGTGTGTGTGTCCACCTTCTTGTCCCTACCCTGCCAGGTTCCCCTCCGTCCTGCATCCCTACACATCTACCTGCCTGGAAGGACACAGCCTCACCAGTAGGAGGCCTAACATCTAGCTGCACAACACCATCTCTTCCAGAGGATCTGCACAGCAGCGCTGGTCACCCTGACCAGGTACTACAGGTGGCATCACGAATCATCATACAAACATTTATTCCCCTGTAAATATCCCCCATTTATGATGAGCGCCCAGGGCCACGGACCGAGCTGTGTTGCCGTGACATCCCCATAGGAGTTAATAGGCTCAGATCCGAGTACCCCCACTGCCCTGGGAGGGCGGCTCATCTACACCCGTATACCCCCAGCTTCGGTCACAGACCCTCTGTGTATGCTGTATACACCCGTATGCCCCCAGCTTCGTTCACAGACCCCTCTGTGTATGCTGTATACACCCGAATACCCCCAGGTTCGCTCACAGACCCCTCTGTCTATGCTGTATACACCCGTATACCCCCAGCTTCAGTCACAAACCTCTCTGTGTAGTATGCTGTATACATCCGTATACCCCCAGCTTCGGTCACAGACACCTCTGTGTACACTGTATGCACCCAAATACCCCCAGCTTCTGTCACAGATCCCTCTGTGTACGCTGTAAACACTCGTATACCCCCAGCTTCGGTCACAGACCCCTCTGTGTATGCTGTATACATCCGTATACCCCCAGCTTCAGTCACAGACCCCTCTGTGTACGCTGTATACACCCGTATACCCCCAGCTTCTGTCACAGATCCCTCTGTGTACGCTGTAAACACTCGTATACCCCCAGCTTCGGTCACAGACCCCTCTGTGTATGCTGTATACATCCGTATACCCCCAGCTTCAGTCACAGACCCCTCTGTGTACGCTGTAAACACTCGTATACCCCCAGCTTCGGTCACAGACCCCTCTGTGTATGCTGTATACATCCGTATACCCCCAGCTTCAGTCACAGACCCCTCTGTGTACTGGGTCATTCCATGGTAACTTACGTTACATTCACAAGCCAAAAACTGAGTTAATAATGGCTACAGACTGTTCATTGAAGGCAGGCACAAAAATGAGTGAATGTATATTGTACATTAAACTATTCTCAATACATTTCAACACAGTTCTCATGGTATTTGCACAGACACACATTGTGTAGAATCTTACTACCTAGCAGCACATGTTGTGGACGAACAGCACAAAATTTGCTTTTGCCAATTTCAATATCAGGATGTTCTTAAAAAAAAACTGCATATGTTTCCAACAGTGATAGGTACAGATGCCGAGTTTGCACTTTTTTCTTGGAACCATCAGAGGAGCGCACTGTCACAACATCTTTTACACCTGGGAAGCTCTACTTATATCATCTCTTTCGTAAAATGATGCGATTGTATCTGCAGTACTGGGCTTCAATGCTGTTGGTCCTACTCTCTTGGATGAAGAACTTGTACTTTCAATAGGTCCATAAAATGATTCAAATAGTTTTTGTACTAAACATTTCTTTCTTGGTGTGCTGGTAGGAAGTAACCTCCTCGCTTTCGCAGTTGCTTTGCCTAAGGAATTAGCTGATTTGTATGGCACTGGTGACTTATCAGTTTGAATCTGCTTCACACTTTTCTTTAGTTGTCTGCATTTCCTTACCCTTGCATGAACCTTCATCCTTTCTCCTTCTTTAATTTTTTCTTGCTTTTTTTTCGACATAGCACTAACATTTTCTTCTCTCTGGATTTTTTAACTGCTTCTCTGACTTTTATCTTGTACTGTTCATATCCTCCTGTTTCTTTCAACTTCTCACATCGTCTCTTCATCTTTTCAGCTGGCGTTAATGGCATTGTGACTCAAAAAATACAAAGAATGACCTTATAATATAAAGTAAAATGAACATCAAAATTATGATAGTATTTAATTATTTCAAAAAGCTGACTAAGTGTTGTCCAAAAATTGAAAGGCAGGTAACTTACAATGAAAAGCTGAAGTAACTTACGTTACGAAGCTGATGGTAACTTACGTTACAATAAGTTTACTTCATACAGAAACTGTGAAACTTTTAGTAGCAACATGAAACTTAGTGAATAGTTAATACATTATGCAATATAAGAACTCTGCAAGTTACAACTTAATTTATGCTTAGTTCTCAATCCTACAAAAACTTTTTATCTTTTTGGTAACTTACGTTACTGAGAAAATGTCTACAGTGGATATGTGCAAAATCTCTGGTAAACAATAATCTTACAAAACCAAAGATATTATAGTATTTTGGTTTCCTAACAGTACTTCTTTTATATTTACTGAACTTAAGTTATGCATGTTGCTAGTTAATAGTTATCCACTTACCAATATAGCCTGTTACTGTATGATTCCAAGAAGAACAGTAGGTGTTCACATTCAACCCTCTGCCATCTTGGAAATATATGGAATTTGAAAGAAACAGGGATGCCACCTTATGCCATGTGTAATGAAATACCAACTTACAAAAAATTAACTATTTCCAAAATATTTGAAAATTTTGAAAATATTCCTTCTCAGCATGGAACTGCCCATTGGTGCTACGGACTGGCCTGCCTGCTCCCCAGACCTGAATCCAATCGAGCACATCTAGGACATCATGTCTCGCTCCATCCACCACATTGCATCACAGACTGTCCATTAGTTGACTGATGCTTTAATCCAGGTCTGGGAGGAGATGCCTAAAGAGAACATCTGCCACCTCATCAGGAGCATGTCGAGGTGTTGTAGGGAGGTCATACAGGCACGTGGAGGCCACACACACTACCGTGCATAATTTCCTTATTTTGAGGCATTTCCACTGAAGTTGGCTCAGCCTGTAATTTGATTTTCCACTTTAATTTTGAGTATCATTCCAAATCCAGACCTTTATGTGATATTAATTTTGATTTACAATATTTTTTGGACTATAAGACGCATCGGACCCTAAAATGCACCTAGATTTTAGAGGAGGAAATTAGAAATAAAATTGAAGCAAAAAATGTGGTCATTTCTGTACTAATATCCCATATCCTGGTATCTATGGTCCCCTCATCCCCATCCTGGTATACATGGCCACCTCATCCATATCATGGTATGCATGGCCTCCTCATCCCTATCCTGGTATGCATGGCCTCATCATCCTCATCCTGGTATGCATAGCCCCTCATCCCTATTCTGGTATGCATAGCCCCCCTCATCCCTATCCTGGTATGCATGGCCTCCTCATCCCTATCCTGGTATGCATGGCCCCCTCATCCGTATCCTGGTATGCATGGTGTCCTCATCCTTATCCTGGTATTCATGGCCTTCTCATCCTCATACTGGTATGCATAGCCCCCTCATCCCTATCCTGGCATGCATGGTCTCCTCATCCCTATCCTGGTATGCATGGCCGCCTCATCCCTATCTTGGTATGCATGGCCGCCTCATCCCTACCCTGGTATGCATGGCCCCCTATCCCTGTCTTGGTATGCATGGCCTCCTCATCCCTAACCTGGTATGCATGGCATCATCATCCTCATCCTGTTATGCATGGCCTTCTCATCCCTATCCTGGTATGCAAGGCCCCCCATTCATATCCTGGTATGCATGGCATGCTCATGCCCATCCTGGTGTGCACGGTGCCCTCATCTTCATCCTGGTATGCATGGCCCCCCATCTCTATCCTGGTATGCATGGCCTCCTCATTCCTATTATGGTATTCATGGCCCCCTTATCCCTGGAAATGAAAGTCCAGCTCACCAGTGCAGCATACCAGGAATCGGAGCAAGGAACCGCTGTGTCAGACGTAGAACATTGCAAAAAGAGAAAATCCAGCTCAACGATGAAGTGAAGATAAAAAAATCTTTATTCACTTGTCATTCCAAATACAGAGGAGTATCAGCATAGACGGCAGCAGATGAATGCGTTTTCAACGCGTTTCAGGTGACGCAGCACCCTTAGTCATGATAACAAACACAGTGCAATACAATGCTTATATAGTGAAAAAAATAAGTGAACACACCATTAAAATAATTAATTAATTAGAGCAACAGGTGGCAGGTGAAAATAAGCAAAGTTAAAAAAAAGAGACATGACAAAAAGGCAGGAATTGAAGGAATGTGGCGCTATTATTGAGAATATATAAGAACACAAAAGTGCTTCCATATGGTCTCATTATACATATGTTGCAACCTTTATGGACGGTATAATCAACTTTATTATTATCAATAAATATAGCCCAGAGAACACTCAAACACAATGTGTCCATTATATGTCTTTTACATCTAAGCCATGCCCCATATAATTCTCTATATTCTGAATAAATTACTAATATAAATGATATACTTTGCTTTGCATGTTTGAGTGTTCTCTGGGCTATATTTATTGATAATAATAAAGTTGATTATACCGTCCATAAAGGTTGCAACATATGTATAATGAGACCATATGGAAGCACTTTTGTGTTCTTATATATTCTCAATAATAGCGCCACATTCCTTCAATTCCTGCCTTTTTGTCATGTCTCTTTTTTTTAACTTTGCTTATTTTCACCTGCCACCTGTTGCTCTAATTAATTATGTTAATTATTTTAATGGTGTGTTCACTTCTTTTTTTCACTATATAAGCATTGTATTGCACTGTGTTTGTTATCATGACTAAAGGTACTGCCACACTAAGCAATCCCGCTAGCGATCTCGTTAGCGTTGCATACTAATGAGATCGCTAGCGGGATCGTTTCTATATCGCTAAATGCGGCCACATTTAGCGATATAGTTAACGACGCTATCGCCGTTAGCGATCTTCTTAACGACTTTAGCGGTACAAAAGTACCGCTAAATCGCTAAGAAAAGGTGCCACACAGCGATTAGATACTTACCCAGCGGGAGCGCCAGCGATGAAATAGGGTCCGGAACGATTCCAGCGACGAGCGAGATCACAGCAGGAAGCTCGTCGCTGGAAGCTGCCGCACTGAACAATATCGCTAACGGGATCGCTAAATAGTGACGTTTTTTAGCGATCTCGTTAGCGATATTGTTTAGTGTGGCATACCCTTTAGGGTGCTGCGTCACTTGAAACGCGTTGATAACACATTCATCTGCTGCCATCTATGCTGATACTCCTCTGTATTTGGAATGATAAGTGAATAAAGATTTTTTTATCTTCACTTCATCGTTGAGATGGATTTTCTCTTTTTGCCCCCTTATCCCTAGCCTGGTAGGCACTGCAGAACACAGCCAGATCCTTTCCATATTACAGCGTGAAAATCCAGCTATTGTAAATAGGGGTTTCTCCATCACACAGATCACATTTCAGTGCACTCAAAATTCTGCCATTTCTGGACTAAATTTAAATTTTGTTGCAGTGCCTTGGCAAAGTTATTGACACCAGATTGCTGGAAAAAAAATAGTTACCTACAGGCCAGCTATTTTAAACAGGGGTTTGTTCGTCATATGGATCACATCTCAGTGCGCTCAAAATTCTGCCATTTCTAGGCTAAATTTAAATGTTGTTGCAGTGTCTTAGCAAAGTTATTGACACCAGTTTGCTGAAAAAAAAAATTGTGGAGGAACGAGGGTCAGTGGGTCCTTTCGTCCGCTGTCCCGGCTGTCTTTAGCAAGATTGCATGGGCCAGGGCTCATACTACTGAACTCCTGTTCTCTCTCCCCATGGACACAACTCAGATGACACAGGGTGAGGATAAAATAGTGTGGCAACACTTTATAGCAAAGTTAATGACACCAGTTTGCTGGAAAAAAATAGTTACCTACAGGCCAGCTATTTTAAACAGGTATTTCTCCATCACATGGATCACACCTCAGTGCGCTCCAAATTCTGCCATTTCTGGCCTACTGTTAAATTTTGTTGCAGTATGTTAGCAAAGTTATTGACATCAGTTTGCTGAAAAAAAATCTTACCTACAGGCCAGTTATTTTAAACTGGGGTTTGTCTGTCATACGGGTCACATATATATGTTCGCTCCAAATTCAGCCATTTGTAGTGAACGTGGAAAATACTGTCCTCCATTTAAAATGGGGAAGCTTCGTGGCAAGGGACGAGGAACTGGATGTGATGGTGATGGTGCATGCCAAGGCCGTGGGCAAGCTGAAATTGTGTCACAACAAACACCCACATCTCCTCGCCCGACCTTCCGGTCTCATTTACTAGGGGAACGCAAGCGCAAATACGCAGCCAACGCCCCACATGCCACACTACTAAATTCACACATTTTGCGACTGCTTGCGCTCTAAATGTTGCCTTTTAGGCTCGTGGAGATGGAAGCTTTCCACAACCTGATGACGGTGGCAGTCCCTCGGTACTCGGTCCACAGCCGCCACTATTTATCCTGGTGTGCCGTCCCCACATTACACAAGCACGTGTCCCACAACATTAACCGTGCCCTCAACAATGCAGTTACTTGAAATTCCATCTAACCACGGACACGTGGACAAGTGCTTGTGAGCAGGGATGGTACATCTCACTGACAGCACACTGGGTTAACATAGTGGAAGCCGGGACCCAGTCAGACCTTGGGATGGAACACATCCTCCCGACTCTGAGGATTGCGGGCCCTAGGTCAATCAGGGTTGCCCCCACAGTCTACAGCTCCTGCACCTCATCCTCCTCCTCTTCAGCCACAATGTGCGAAATGACCACATCAGTCACAAACTGGAAGCACTGCAGCACTGCCTCAGCCAAGCGGCAACAGGATATGCTGAAGCTAATATGCTTAGGTGACAAACCGCACAATGCTGAAGAGTTGTGGACACAGCTCTGAAAGAGCAGTCAGACCTGTGGCTGACACCACTGAACCTGTACCATGCCTGGCCCTAATGCTTAACCTCATGGTACAGCAGTTTCTCAAAACCTACCCAGAGCTGCCGGATCTGCTTGTCAAAGTACGCCGCCTGTGTGCCCATTTTAGAACGTCAGCTACAGCTTATGCCGCCCTTGCCGAGCTTTAGCGCGTTTGCAGCTTCCGTCCGGCTCACCGACTGGTGTGTGATGTCCCCACGTGTTGGAACTCTACACTACAGATGTTAGGAAGGATTTTAGAGCAGAAGAGGCCAGTTGGTGACTACCAGCATCAACAAGACCGTTGGTATTCTGTTCAGACTCCACACATAAGGCTGTGGTTCCACGGTCCAGAACCACAGCGCTTTGGACGGAGCGGAAAGACCGCTCTGCCCAAAGCCCCGCCCCCTTGTGAACGCGCGGTGAATCCGGATGTGTTCGTTGAACACATCCGTAATCACCGCAGCGCTACATAGGCCTGTGTTATCTCCCTTACGGCGACGGAGCGTCGCCGCAAGGGAAAAGGACATGCTGCGATCTAAAAAGACGCGCCGCATGTCCGTTAACGCAGGTCTGCTGCCTGCGTGTTTTTACGCATAGTGGAGACGGGATTTCTTGAAATCCCCTCCACTATGCTGTAACATCTGGATGCTGCATGTTTGACGCTGTGCCAGTACACAGCGTCAAACACGCAGCAATTACTGACCGTGGAAACACACCCTAAGACCTCAGGAGTGGACATGGTTGTCAGACATATGTACCATCCTCCAAAACTTTCAGGACTTCACCAAGATGGTGAACGGCGATGATGTCATAATTAGTGTCACCATCCCTCTTCTCTGTCTTCTGAAACATTCTCTGCTCACAATCAAAGAGGATGCATTGCAGGCAGAACACGATGAGATGAAGCAAGGAACCATACAGGGTGATTACACACAGCCCAGTCTCATGTCATCCCAACGTGGATTGGGTGACAATGAGGAGGAAAAACAGGAGCTAGTTTCATGCGCTAAAGATGGTACTACCTGCACATCTGTCATACCGTCTGTTCAGCATGAATGGCCTGAGGACAGGGACGAGGAGGAGAGCATGGTCAGTCATCCTATTGGTGAGGACACGCAAGTCTTGCCTGTTAGCAGTCTGGCACACATGGCTAACTATATGTTACACTGCCTTGACCGTGACCCTCACAGTCTCAAAATTTTGGGTGACAGTCATTACTGGTTGACCCATGCTACAAGGAAAACTTTCTATCTCTTATTCCTGAGACGGACAGATCTACTAAAATGGGGCAGTACCAGAAGGCCCTTGTTGCGGAATTATTAATAAAATTCCCATCTGAAAATGCTGGCAGCAGAGGTCACAATTCATTGGACAAAACCAAAGAGTACAGGCGAGAGAGACAACTTCAATCCAGCAGAGGCAGGGGAACACTGTCAAAGTTCTGGGAGAGTTTTCTCAAACCCTCCCATCGCACAGGCCCTGACGCGGTGTACTCTCACAAGGAGGATTGGGCCAGACTTCTCAACACCACCGAATGATAGCAGCGTAACATAAACTCAAATCCAGTGTCTTTTTTGGGAGATCTATTCCCATGCACCTCTTCACAACCACACATGGTTATACGCATCCTGAGTTTGGCTATTTGCTGTTGTCCTCATCCTCATCATCCACCACCACTATACACCAGGGTAACCGTGGTCCGGGATGCAACACCCACATGATTTTTTAAGGGTGTTTATGATGCCCGTTACAAAAATTTTTATACAGTATGTTCATGTATACCCCCAGGGGTAAACGTTTGCCAGCCCATACACTTAGTGCATAGGAATTACAAGTATAGGAGACCCGCTTCTTTCTAATGGGAAAATTTTTATGAGGCCCTCCTCCACATCTCTTCCAAGGGGCATTGGAGTGCCTCCAAATTTTTCTCAGCACTTGCATTCACTGCATAGGCAAACACTATGGGAGACTTGCTCCTTTCTAATGGGAACATTTTTTTAAGATGCCCACCTCCACGTCGCTTCCAAGGGGTATTGGCGTGTGTCTAAATTTTGGGCAGGCCTTGCATTCATTGCATAGGCAAACAGTATGGGAGTCCCAATTCCTAATAATGGGAACATTGTTTTCAGGAGGTCCTCCTGTATGTCTCTTCAAAGGGGGGATTGGAGTGCATCTAAATTTTGGACAGGCCTTGCATTCACTGCATAGGCAAACAGTATGGGAGTGTCACGATGTGACAGAAGCGGTGTGACAGACAGCTTACGGCACAGCACGCAAGGGAACACCAGGGAAACAATAACAACGGTGGGCCCTGTCGATCAGTAATGGGGAATGGACACCTCCTGCACTCACCTGAGGATGTACCCTGATTTCCCTATCATCCCTATACAGGTTACTTCACTCCATCGCCGAGCAGGATTCCTAATCTCTCACTTGCCCTGCTCTTATCCCTAAGTAGGGAGCTTGCAGGTGAGATCACTGGTCCCACCGCTGCACAAATACAAGAAGAAAAAGAAAGACAGACACCAAAGGGACAAGGTAACAAAAACCACCACACTTAGCTTAAGAACACTGCTACTAAGCTCCAAACAGCAGATAACACAGCAACAGGACTCCAAACACCAGAAGTGACTGACACCAGTGAGCTGCTCCTGCTAGGCTGGTTACCAGAAAGGACCTGTATCACCAACAGTCAGCTGATGCATAAGGTGACCTTTAAAGGATTTGGGAGTGGTCACCTGAACATTAGCTGACCCTGATGCACTGCATTAACACCAGCTTGCCAGCAGGGAAAAACTGCATTTAACCCCTGCTGGCCTGAAAGGAAAAAAAGTTTTAATGTGAGTGGAACCAGAGCTCCCACAAATCCAAAAATGGATTGTGACAGGGAGACCCACTTCCTAATAATGGGAACATTGTTTTTAGGAGGCCCTCCTGTACGTCTCTTCAAAGGTGTATTGGGATGAGTCTAAATTTTGGGCAGGCCTTGCATTCACTGCATAGGCAAATAGTATGGGAGACCCACTTCCTAATAATGGGAACATTGTTTTCAGGAGGCCCTCCTGTACGTCTCTTCAAAGGGATATTGGGGTGAGTCTAAATTTTGGGCAGGCCTTACATTCACTGCATAGGCAAACATTATGGGAAACCCACTTCCTAATAATGAGAACGTTGTTTTCAGGAGGCCATCCTGTATGTCTCTTCAAAGGGGTATTAGAGTGCGTCTAAATTTTTGGGCAGCCCTGCCACTCACTGCATACGCAATAACAGTATAGGAGACCCACTGTTTAATAATGGGAACAACAAAGCATAGTCGGCTGATGGCTATCTAAGCATAGTGAGGGCTGACTGCTGGCCCTTTAAGAATAGTAAAGGCCTCCTGATCGCCCTATAAAAATCGGCTTTGTGACTTTCAGAGTCCCTCCTTCATAAATGAAACAGGATGTGTCCTATGATGTGTTACACACCACATGGCCAGATAAGGTTGTAAAATGTTAGAATGACTTTTCACAGTGAATGCATTTGTTTTGGTTGAAAGCAATATTAAAGTTCAAAAACGGTACGTGTGAACATAGCCCAAGGTGTGAAGGAGCATTTTTTTTGGTTATTTATTTTGCCTTATATACAAGTCATTACCCTGGAAAGGATGTTCCTTAACATATTTCCCATGAAAATCCATTTTGGTTTCGTTTTGTATGTTTTAGTGTCCGCCTGTAAAAGTGGCATAAGACTCTGACATCATTGTTCACAGCAGTGACCTTGGAGTCAGAAATGCTTCCAGGCATCTTCCCTATGCTGTTCCCATGTCATTTGAGCACTATTCCGATTTCCGCAATTTCTAGTCCCTCTGCAGACCGACGGGTGGCCGCGGTAAAAATGCTCAAGTTTCCCATAGAGTTTAATAGGGTTTGTTGCTCGGGCCAAGCATCCAAGCATTCCAATTTGCTCGACCCGAGCAACGAGCGCCCAAGCATTTTAGTGCTCGCCCATTACTAATAAACCATTATACTCCTGCTCTCCCTCGCAGTGTCTTGTCCCAGCAGCTGATTTATGCTTGTAAGCAGTGCTTGGCAGGGAAGTCATGCACTGCTTGCAAGCCAAGGACAGCTGCCAGAATACTCACTGCTCTCCATGCCAGGGCTATAGGCATGCAGAACAGTGAATATTCATTGCTCTTTAATAACGGGAACAGTGTTATCGCCAGCTGCGTGCTACTAAAGGGAATGAATATTCACTGCATTCCACGCCTATGGGAGTGGAGAGCAGTGAATATTCATTCCCTTAAGTAGCGGGCACATGTGAACGCCCAGCAGCTGCAGGAAACCGGCTGCTTAGGCTAACAGTGTGTCTCCTATTAAAGAGAAATGAATATTCACTACCCTCAACTCCCATGGGTGTTGATTGTAGTGAATATTCATTTCTCTTTAGCAGCGGGCACAGGAGATAGCCGCAGCCACCGGCTCCTGCCTCCTGTGACCCGCTGTTCCGTCGCTACTGGATCGCCCACCAGGGCAGTGGGGATACTCAGTACCGAGCCGCTTCTTAAAGGGGAAGTGTCACAGTGGCAGTGACCCGGTTCGTGGCCTTGGGCGTCCAATAAACGGGGAATATTTACAAGGCATAATAGAGTTTGTAATAAAGTGTTCATGACGCCACCTGTGGTATCTGGTCAGAGGTAACCAGCACTGCAGTGCAGATCCTCTGGGACTGGTGGTGAGGCAGCAGAGTTGGTATAGGTCTCCACAGGCAGAGCTTAATGTATGATGTGGAAGATAGTAATGTTGGTAGATGTAGCAGTGTTGGATGGGTGACGCAGGAATGATTAGAGGACACAGCTGGGTGCAGTTTCCAAAGCTTTACTCACAGTTCTTGTGTACACAGATGCCCACTTGGTGCCGCGTCCTCCAGGTGAGGGGCTCAGCAAACTCCCAGGTAGATTGGGATACACCTTTCCAGGACTCCCTTCAATATGTTCCTTTCTCGGTCGTCTGTTGTGAATATGCTGGAGGCGGCTTCTGAGCTGGGGCTCCCTCCGGTGGTTGCTGAAGGTACTGAACTGATTATTGAATGGCCTTCAGCTGGCGCTGAATGGTAGGATATAAGTGGCCTGAGTTCCCAGCAGCCTTACCGGTTATCAATTGTTCCTTCTGGTCTTGCTTGAAGCACTGCTAGTTTCCTGCTCTCCTTCAGATAAGTGTTTGCTGTTTTTTTTCCTCTGTTGGATTTTCTCTGCTGGTTTGCTGCTTGCAGTGGACTGCAGCCTGTCCCCTTTTGGGGGTCTGGTGCTGCAATTGTTTCTCCGTTTTTGTCTGCACTTTTGCTTTGCTCCTTTGTTACTTTTTATTTGCTGAATAGCGTTTTGTTACACCAGAGATCTGATTTAGGAGGATGAGATTGTGTGTTCTCAGGTTTTTTGGCAATCAGAAGTGTTGGTATTTTTGTTAGGGTTTTTTTGGATTGCAGTCAGAATTCTTTCCTGTACTTTTCTGTCTAGACAGATTGGGCCCCAGTCTTTGCTCATTCTATTTTCTGTCTGTGTCCGTGCTTTCTTCTTGTCTAACCGCCATTACATGTTTGGGGGCTTCCTATTTTCTTTGGGGATCTGCTCCGGGGCAGATAGCTTTCATCTTTCTGCCTTTAGGTGTAGTTATCTCTCAGGCTGTGACGAGGCGTCTAGGATCACCGTAGGAACGCTCCACGGCTACTTCTAGTTGTGTGGTTAGTTCAGGTTACTGTAATCCAATAGGTTTCAGCCTCTCTGGTGTATTACCGCTTTTGCTGTTTTTTGCTATTTCTCCTCAGTTACCGAAACATAACAGTCGTCTCACTGTGCTAACCTTTCCTTCCTGTCCAACACCTCACAGTCAGTGTCCCAAGCCAGTAGAAGCGTACCTTGTCGGATGACGTCCTCTCTGCGTCTCCTTGCTCCCTTATGGCTACATTTTCGGAGAAGATAACTGTGGTTCTGTAGCTAAGGCACCTAAAGGTGCAACTGCCTCCGGCTTGCTAGCTGAGTCTTGAAGTTCTCCACTAGGCTAGGGGCCGGTGTCCCTTCTGCGACCTGGTCCCTCCAAAATTAGATCGGGCCCCACAGATGGACTACCATCCTCCCATAGGGTACGTCCAGGTGCCCGGCTGCTATAGTGTATGTGTTTGGATGAGGTGCAATACCTCTGTGGCAACTGAACCCTCAGGGGCACCACACTACCGCTCCCTCACCTTCCCCTCAGAGCCAGAGCAGGTACATCTAGACCAGTGATGGCGAACCTTTTTGAGACCGAGTGCCCAAACTGCAATCTAAAACCCACTTATTTATCGCAAAGTGCTAACACGGCAATTTAACCGGAATACTGAGGTTTTAGATTAGAAAAACAACTCCATACTGTATAATCGCCACACATGATGCTGCATACTGTATAATGGCCACACATGATGCTGCATAATGTATAATAGCCACACATGATGCTGCATACTGTATAATAGCCACACATGATGCTCCATACTGTATAAAGGCCACACATGATGCTGCATGCAGTATAATGGCCCCACATGATGATGCATACAGTATAATGGCCCCACATGATGCTGCATACTGTATAATGGCCACACATGATGCTCCATACTGTATAAAGGCCACACATGATGCTGCATGC
This sequence comes from Oophaga sylvatica, assembly GCA_033576555.1. Classification (NCBI taxonomy): domain Eukaryota; kingdom Metazoa; phylum Chordata; class Amphibia; order Anura; family Dendrobatidae; genus Oophaga; species Oophaga sylvatica. Next base: position 75,337 of record JARQOD010000771.1, on the reverse strand, counting down.
AGTATAATGGCCCCACATGATGATGCATACAGTATAATGGCCCCACATGATGCTGCATACAGTATACTGGCCACACGTGATGTTCCATACTGCTTAACCCCTTCACCCCAAGGGTGGTTTGCACGTTAATGACCGGGCCAATTTTTACAATTCTGACCACTGTCTCTTTATGAGGTTATAACTCTGGAACGCTTCAACGGATCTTCGCGATTCTGAGATTGTTTTCTCGTGACATATTGTACTTCACGTTAGAAGTAAAATTTCTTCGATATAACTTGCGTTTATTTTTGAAAAAAACGCAAATATGGCAAAAATTTTAAAATTTTGCAATTTTCAAACTTTGAATTTTATTCCCTTAAAACAGAGAAATATATCACACAAAATAGTTAATAAATAACATTTCCCACATGTCTACTTTACATCAGCACAATTTTGGAACCAAAATTTTTTTTGTTAGGAAGTTATAAGGGTTAAAAGTTGACCAGCGATTTCTCATTTTTACAACAAAATTTACAAAGCCATTTTTTTTAGGGACCACCTCTCATTTGAAGTCACTTTGAGGGGTCTATATGGCAGAAAATACCCAAAAGTGACACCATTCTAAAAACTGCACCCCTCAAGGTACTCAAAACCACATTCAAGAAGATTATTAACCCTTCAGGTGCTTCACAGGAACTAAAGCAACGTGGAAGGAAAAAATGAATATTTAACTTTTTAGCCACAAAAATGATCTTTTACAAACTTTTTTTTATTTTCACAAGGGTAAAAGGAGAAAATGGACAGATAAGGTTGTTATGCAATTTCTCCTGAGTACGCCAATACCCAATATGTGGGGGAAAACCACTGTTTGGGCACACGGCAGAGCTCGTAAGGGAAGGAGCGCCGTTTGACTTTTTCAAACTAAAATTGGCGGGAATTGAGATTGGACGCCATGTCGTGTTTGGAGAGCCCCTGATGCGCCTAAACAGTGGAAACCCCCACAAGTGACACCATTTTGGAAACTAGACCCCCTAAGGTACTTATCTAGATCTGTTGTGAGCACTTTGAACCCCCAAGTGTTTCACAAAAGCTTATAATGCCTGGGTGTGAAAAAAAAAAAAAAACAATTTTCCACAAAAATGATTTTTTAGTCCCAAATTTTTGAATTTTCCCAAGGAAATTGGACCCCAAAAGTTGTTGTCCAACTTGTCCTGAGTACGCTGATACCCCATATGTGGGGGGGGGAACTGTTTGGGTGCACGGCAGGGCTTGGAAAGGAAGTAGTAACGTTTTGGAATGCAGACGTTGATGGGGGTCATGTTCCGTTTGCAGTGCCCCAGATGAGCCTAAACAGTGGAAACCCCCCACAAGTGACCCCATTTTGGAAACTAGACCCCCTAAGGAACTTATCTAGATCTTTGGTGAGCACTTTGAACCCCCAAGTGCTTCACACAAGTTTATAATGCCCGGGCATGAAAATAAAAAATCCTATTTTTTTCCCACAAAAATTATCTTTTAGTCACTAATTTTTTATTTTCCCAAGGGTAACAGGAGAAATTGGACCACATAAGTTGTTTTCCAATTTGTCCTGAGTACGCTGATACCCCATATGTGGGGGGGAACCACTGTTTGGGCGCACGACAGAGCTCGAAATTGAAGGAGCACCATTTGACTTTTTCCAACCAAAATTGGCTGGAATTGAGATTGGATGCCATGTTGCATTTGGAGAGCCCCTGATGTGCCTAAACAGTGGAAACCCCCCACAAAATGACCCCATTTGGGAAACTAGACCCCCTAAGGAACTTTTCTAGATCTTTGGTGAGCAATTTGAACCCCCAAGTGCTTCACACAAGTTTATAACGTAGAGCCGTAAAATTTTAAAATCATATTTTTTCCACAAAAATGATCTTTTCAACCCAATTTTTATTTTTCCAAGGGTAACAAGACTCCAAAAGTTATTGTGCAATTTGTCCTGAGTGCGCTGATACCCCATATGTGGGGGTAAACCACTGTTTGGGTGCATGGCAGAGTTTGGAAGGGAAGGAGCGCCGTCTGACTTTTTCAACGCAGAATTGGCTGGACGCCATGTCGTGTTTGGAGAGCTCCTGATCTGCCTAAACAGTGGAAACCCCCATAAATGACAACATTTTGGAAACTAGACCCCTTAAGGAACTTATCTAGATGTGTGGTGAGAACTTTTAACCCCCAGGTGTTTCACTAAAGTTTATAACGTACAGCCGTAAAATAAAAAATCTTTTTTTTTTTTACAAAAATGATTTTTTTCGCCCCCAATATTTTATTTTCACAAGGGTAACAGAAGAAATTGGAACCCAAAAGTTGTTGTCCAATTTGTCCTGAGTACGCTGATACCCAATATGTGGGAGAAAACTACTGTATGGGCACACGTCAGGGCTCGGAAGGGAAGTAGTGACGTTTTGGATTGCAGACTTTGATGGAATGGTCTGGGGGCGTCATGTCACATTTGGAGAGCCCCTGATGCACCTATACAGTGGAAACCCCCCACAAGTGACCCCATTTTGGCAAATAGACCCCACAAGGAACTTATCTAGATGTGTGGTGAGCACTTTGAACCCCGAAGTGCTTCACAGAAGTTTATAACGTACAGCCGTAAAAATAAAAAATCTTTTTTTTTTACAAAAATGATTTTTTCGCCCCCAATATTTTATTTTCACAAGGGTAACAGGAGAAATTGGTCCCCAAAAGTTGTTGTCCAATTTGTCCTGAGTACGCTGATACCCAATATGTGGGAGAAAACTACTGTATGGGCGCACATAAGGGCTCGGAAGGGAAGTAGTGACGTTTTGGATTGCAGACTTTGATGGAATGGTCTGGGGCGTCATGTCGCATTTGGAGAGCCCCTGATGCGCCTAAACAGTGGAAACCCCCCACAAGTGACCCCATTTTGGAAAATAGACCCCACAAGGAACTTGTCTAGATGTGTGGTGAGCACTTTGAACCCCGAAGTGCTTCACAGAAGTTTATAACGCACAGCCGTAAAAATAAAAAATCTTTTTTTTTTTTGCAAAAATGATTTTTTGCCCCAATATTTTATTTTTACAAGGGTAACAGGAGAAATTGGACCCCAAAAGTTGTTGTCCAATTTGTCCTGAGTACGCTGATATCCAATATGTGGGAGAAAACTACTGTATGGGTACACGTTGGGGCTCGGAAGGGAAGTAGTGACGTTTTGGATTGCAGACTTTGATGGAATGGTCTGGGGGCGTCATGTCGCATTTGGAGAGCCCCTGATGCGCCTAAACAGTGGAAATCCCCAACAAGTGACCCCATTTTGGAAAATAGACCCCACAAGGAACTTATCTAGATGTGTGGTGAGTGCTATGAAGCCCCAAGTGCTTCACAGAAGTTTATAATGTACAGCCGTAAAAACAAAAAAATAATTTTTTTTGTACAAAAATGATATTTTCGCCCCCAGTTTTGATACCCCATATGTGGGGATAAACTACTGTTTGGACGCATGGCAGAGCTGAGAAGTGAAGGAGCACCGTTTGACTTTTTCAACGCAGAATTGGCTGGAATTGAGATCAGACGCCATGTCACATTTGGAGAGCCCCTGATGTGCCTAAACAGCGGAAACCCCCCAATTCTAACTCCAACCCTAACCCCAACACACCCCTAACCCTAGTCCCAACCCTAACCACAAACCTAACCCTAACACACCCCTAATCCCAACCCTAACCCTAATCCTAACTTTAGCGCCAACCCTAACCCTAACTTTAGCCGCAACCCTAACCCTAACCCTAATGGGAAAATGGAAATAAATACTTTTTTTTAATTTTATTATTTTTCCCTTACTAAGGGGTGATAAAGGGGGGTTTGATTTACTATTTATAGCGGGTTTTTATGATTGGCAGCTGTCATGCTAAAAGACGCTTTTTATTGCAAAATAGTTTTTGCATCATCACATTTTGAGAGCTATAATTTTTGCATATTTTGGCCCACAGAATCATGTGAGGTCTTATTTTTTGTGGGACGAGTTGACGTTTTTATTGGTACCATTTTTGAGCACGTGACGTTTTTTGATCGCTTTTTATTTTGATTTTTGGGAGGTTAGAATGAACAAAAATCAGCAATTCATGAATTTCTTTTGGGGAGGCGTTTATACCGTTCCGCGTGTGGTAAAATTGATAAAGCAGTTTTATTCTTCGGGTCAGTACGATTATGGCGATACCTCATTTATATCATTTTTTCATGTTTTGGCGCTTTTATAGAATAAAAACAATTTTATATAAAAAATAATTATTTTTGCATCGCTTAATTCTGCGAGCTATAACTTTTTTATTTTTCGCTGATGATGCTGTATGGCGGCTCGTTTTTTGCGGGACAAGATGACGTTTTCAGCGGTACCATGTTTATTTATATCGGTCTTTTTGATCGCGTGTTATTCCACTTTTTGTTCGGCGGTATGATGATAAAGTATTGATTTTTTGCTTCGGTTTTTTTTTTTTTTTTTTTAAGGGGTTCACTAAAGGGGTTAACTAGTGGGACAATTTTATAGGGGGGTCGTTACGGACGCGGCGATACCAAATATGTGTACTTTTATTGCTTTGTTTTTTTTATTTACAGGAAGAAGTGAATTTATTGGGGAATATATATATATTTTTTTATTTATTTTGGATTTTTTTTTAAAACATGTTTATTTTTATTTTTTTAACTTTTTTACTTTGTCCCAGGGTGGGACATCACTGTATTTTATCAGATCGCTGGTGTGACAGTGTGCACAGCACTCTGTCACACCAGCGATCGCTCAGGCAGTGCAGCAGACTTCTCAGTGCCTGCTCTCGGCAGGCACTGAGGTAGCCGCCTCCCTCCAGGACCCCGGCGCCATCTTGGATCCGGGTCCTGGGAGGGAGGAAGCCCTCAGAACAGCGCGATCACATCGCGCTGCTCTGAGGGTCTCAGGGAGGCGCGCAGGGAGCCCCCACCCTGCGCGATCCTCCCCTGTGCCCCCAGTCACACCGCGATCATGTTTGATCGCGGTGTGCAAGGGGTTAATGTGCCGGGAGCGGTCCGTGACCGCTCCTGACACACAGTCATGGGTGTCAGCTGTTATAATCAGCTGACACCCGGCCGCGATTGGCTGCGCTCCCCCCGGGAGCGCGTCCGATCGCACGAGACGCACTATCCCGTCCCCGGTCATACGGCCCAGGTACCATGAACGGGATAGTACGTCCGATGGCAGTAAGGGGTTAATGGCCACACATGAGGCTCCATACTGTATAATGGCCCCACGTGATGCTCCATAGTGAATAATGGCCACACATGATGCTACATGCAGTATAATGGCCCCACATGATGCTACATGCAGTATAATGGCCCCACATGATGATGCATACAGTATAATGGCCCCACATGATGACGCATACAGTATAATGGCCCCACATGATGCATACAGTATAATGGCCACATATGATGATGCATACTGAATAATGGACCCACATGATGCTCCATACAGTATAATGGGCCCAAATGATGCTCCATACAGTATAATGGCCCCACATGATGCTCCATACAGTGTAGTGGGCCCACATGATGCATACAGTATAATGGCCACATATAATGATGCATACTGAATAATGGCCCCACATGATGCTGCATGCAGTATAATGGCCCCACATGATGCTGCATACAGTATAATGGCCCCACATGATGATGCATACAGTATAATGGCCACATATGATGATGCATACTGAATAATGGCCCCACATGATGCTCCATACAGTATAATGGGCCCACATGATGCTCCATACAGTATAATGGGCACACGTGATGCTCCATACTGTATAATGGCCCCACATGATGATGCATACAGTATAATGGCCACATATGATGATGCATACTGAATAATGGACCCACATGATGCTCCATACAGTATAATGGGCCCAAATGATGCTCCATACAGTATAATGGCCCCACATGATGCTCCATACAGTGTAGTGGGCCCACGTGATGCTCCATACTGTATAATGGCCACACATGATGTTCCATACTCTATAATGGCCACACATGATACTCCATACTGAATAATGGCCACACATGATGCTGCATGCAGTATAATGGCCCCACATGATGATGCATACAGTATAATGGCCCCACATGATGCTGCATACAGTATACTGGCCACACGTGATGCTCCATACTGTTTAATGGCCACACATGAGGCTCCATACTGTATAATGGCCCCACATGATGTTCCATAGTGAATAATGGCCACACATGATGCTCCATACTGAATAATGGCCACACATGATGCTGCATGCAGTATAATGGCCCCACATGATGATACATACAGTATAATGGCCCCACATGATGATGCATACAGTATAATGGCCCCACATGATAATGCATACAGTATAATGGCCCCACATGATGATGCATACAGTATAATGGCCCACATGATGCATACAGTATAATGGCCCCATATGATGATGCATACAGTATAATGGCCCCACATGATGATGCATACAGTATAATGGCCCCACATGATGAATACTGAATAATGGCCCCACATAATGATGCATACAGTATAATGGCCCCACATGATGATGCATACCGTATAATGGCCCCATATACTGCTGCATACAGTATAATAGCCCCACATGATGATGCATACTGAATAATGGCCTCACATAATGATGCATACAGTATAATGGCCCCACATGATGATGCATACCGTATAATGGCCCCATATACTGCTGCATACAGTATAATGGTCCCACATGATGCTCCATACTGAATAATGGCCTTGCATAAAAAAAAAACTACTCACCTCTGCCCGTTCCAACGCTGATATCGCTTCCTCATCTATCACACACACACACACAGCGTCTCACACACACAGCGTCTCACACACACACAGCGTCTCACACACACACAGCAGCTTCAAACACACAGCGTCTCTCACACACACAAACACACACACACACACACACACACACACCAGCTTCACAGGCACAGCGGCCAGACTCACCTCTCCACGATCCGACAGCTTCCTTCTCACTTCCCCTCACACACACACACACAGCGTCTCACACACACACAGCGTCTCACACACACACAGCAGCTTCACACACACACAGCGTCTCTCTCACACACACACACACACACACACAGCGTCACACACACACAGCAGCTTCACAGGCACAGCGGCCAGACTCACCTCTCCACGATCCGACAGCTTCCTTCTCACTTCCCCTCACACATTGAGCGGCGCTGCCGGACGGCTGACGTCATTTTTCAGCCGCTCAATGTGAGAGGGAGCTGCAGTCAGGGAATAACTGAGGCGAGGCCGCGTGCCAGCTGAGAGGGCTCTGCGTGCCCTCGCTGCCACGCGTGCCATAGGTTCGCCATCACTGATCTAGACTATAAGATGCACTACCCATTTTTGGAGGAAAGAAGTGCATCTTATAAACGCTACTTTGATCATTTTTATGTTTTTTTGTTCTCAACGCATTCCACTATGTAATGAATAAAGATTTGCAACTGGAATATTACGTTCAGTGATATCTAGGATGTAGTATTTTCGTGTTCCCTTTATTTTTTCTAGCATTGTATATTAGCCATCGATCTAACTTTAGGTAAGCACCTCCACAGAAACCCCGCATTACTTTTAGGAGAGTGCCCACTGTTGTGAATGGGTTTGAGATGAGTTCTGAGCAGAGACTCCCTCTGGTGGTTACAAGCGGTACTGGTCTGTTCAGTGAAGATTGTGAGGACTGGGAATCAGGTGTTACTGATTGGTCTTATATAAGGGAGTCACCTTCCCATCAGGGTTGCCGGTGATCAATTGTTCTGGTCTGAATCCTTTATTCCAGTTTCCCTTGTAGCCTGCTGTGTCGTGTCTGCATCTCCTGCTAACAGATAAGACATTTTCTTCTTTTGTGTTTGTGCTATATTTTTGCATTTTGTCCTGCACTTCTGTGGGGGCCTTCAGGGTCCCCTCCGGGGGCTTCTGCCCTCTCAGTTTTGTTCAGCCACTGATGTTTGTACTTTTGCTTTTTCCAGTTTTTTTCAGTGGCTGCTGCTTTGATTTTGTTACACCAGAGAACTAATTTAGGTGGTAGAGGTCGTGTGATCTCATGTATTTTTGAAATTAGTAGAGTTGGTGCTTTTCAGGGTTTTCTGGGATTGCAGTAAGTACCCTTCCTATCCTTTTCTATTTAGTTAGTTTGGGCCCCAGCGTTTGCTCATACTATTTTCTTTCTGTGTCAGTATTTCATCTTGTCTAACCGCCATTACATGTTTGGGGGCTTTCTATTATCTTTGGGGTTCTGCTCCAGGGCAGATAGCTTTCCTATATCTATCTTTAGGTGTAGTTAGTTTCTCAGGCTGTGACGAGGCGTCTAGGACCAACGTAGGAACGCTCCACGGCTGCCTCTAGTTGTGGTGGTTAGTCAGGGTACTGCAATCTCATAGATTCCAACTGCTCTGGTGTATTTCCTTTTTTACCTGCACTCCTCAGTTACCGAAACATAACAGCCCACTATCAGAAATATCCTGGCTCCCAGTAGGTTGGAAGCACGACCAATATCCTCAGGTAATTTGAAAACTTCTTTCAAGCTGCCTGAATGCCAAAAAGGTGTTTTTTGTTTCAATAATTTTGTTTGGGGAAATTTTACAATATCAAGGTAGGGGAAAAGGTTATATGCGACAATATAACATGAATTGAAATTCAACATATACAATATTATTGGAGTATGTCAAATAATACCATAGAAACCATATGAAGAATAATAATAAAAATATAAATAAGAATTGAAACACGAGTCCATGCTATTCGGTAAAAAGTTTTTAAATTTTATTAGAACAATTTAAATTATATTGTGGTACCGTGTTGGCCAGAAAAATCGATGTGAATACTTTTCCGTCCAATGATGACAAGAGTTTTCTTAGAGTGATACCTTTATTGGCTAACCAGAAAATTATATGTTTGCAAGCTTTCAGAGCACAGAGGCTCCTTCTTCAGGCAAGATTACAAATAGATTAATAAGAAAAAAAGGCACAACATTTAAGGAATATTACAGTAGGACATTTGTTCATTAGGTGGGAGGTGTGATGCCTCCTAAAGATAAGCCAAGGAAATCAAATTAGCATTTTCTTACAAATGGAGAGGCAGTGGGAATGATGTTCTTACACTGTGTTCCAAATTATTATGCAAAAATTGTTTAGGAGTGATAAGGTAAGAGTTTTTTTGTTTGTCAGTTAAACTCATTGATGGTGATGTGTGTCAAGTCTCTTTATATCACTATAAGCAATTGCAGACACCCATACCTCCCAACTTTTGAAGATGTGAAAGAGGGACAAAGGTTGCGGCGTGCTGCGCGGACCGCAGCATATTTTAGGCCATGCCCCCGACCACACCCATTTCCCAACTAGTCACACCCATGTCCACGTCCCAACCATACCCATTTAGCACTGGTGATCACACTGACTGGTACTGAGGGCACAGTGACTGGTACAGTGGGCACACTGGTACTGAGTAAAAGAAAGAACAGAGAGAAAAAAGAAAACAGAGAGAAAGGAGAGAGAGAAAGAAAGAGGGGAAAGCGAGAAAGAACAGAGAGAAAGTAGAGAGAGAAAGAAATAAACAAAGAAAGGGGAAAGAAAGAACAGAGACGGAGAAAGAAAGAGGAGAAAGAACAGAGAGGGAGGGAGAAAGAAAGAGGGGAAAGAAAGAACAGAGAGATAAAGAAAGAAAGAGAAAGAAAGAAAGACGGGAAAGAAAGAACAGAGAGAGAAAGAAAGAAAGATGGGAAAGAAAGAACAGAGAAAGAGGTGACAGAAAAAAAGAACAGAGAAAAAAAGAAAGAGGGGAAAGAAAGAACAGAGAGGGAGAGAGGAAGAAAGAGGGGAAAGAAAGAACAGAGAGAGAAAGAAAGACAGATGGGAAAGAAAGAACAGAGAAAGAAAGAAAGAAAGAGGAAAGAGAACAGAGAGAGAAAGAAAGAACAGAGGGAGAGAGAAAGAGGGGAAAGAAAGAACAGAGAAAGAAAGAACAGAGAGAAAAAGAAATAAAGAATAGAGAGAGAAAGAAAGGGGGGAAAGAAAGAACAGAGAGAAAGAAAGAGGGGAAAGAAAGAGAGAACAGAGAGAAAGAAAGAAAGAAAGAAAGAAAGAAAGAAAGAAAGAAAGAGAAAGAAAGAAAGAGGGGAAAGAACAGAGAGAGAGAAAGAAAGAGGGAAAGAAAGAACAGAAAGATAGAGAAAAAGAAACAGAGAGAGAGAAAGAAAGAGGGGACAGAAAAAAAGAACAGAGAGAAAAAAAGAAAGAGGGTAAAGAAACAACAGAGGAAGAGAGAGAAAGAAGGGAAAGAAAGAACAAAGAGAGAAAGAAAGAAAGAACAGAGAGATAGAGAGAAAGATGGGAAAGAAAGAACAGAGAGAGAGAGGAAGAAAGAGAGAGAAAGAACAGAAAGAAAGGAAGAAAGAAAGAGGGAAAAGAAAGAGAAAGAAAGAAAGAACAGAGAGAAAGAAAGAACAGAGAGAGAAAGAGAAAGAAAGAACAGGAGAGATAGAGGGGAAAGAAAGAACAAGAGAGAAAGAGAAAGAAAAGAGGGGAAAGAAAGAAGAGAGAGAGAAAGAAAGAAAGAGAAAAAGAAAGGTGAAAGAAAGAACAGAGAGATAGAAAGAAAGAGGGAAAGAAAGAACAGCGAAAGAAAGAAAAAGAACAGAGAGAAAGAAAGAGGGAAAGAGAGAACAGAGAGAGAGAAAGAAAGAACAGAGAGAGAAAGAAAGAGGGGAAAGAAAGAACAGAGAGAAAGAAAGAGGAGAAGAAAGAAAAAGAAAGAAGAAGAAGAAAGAAAGAAAGAACAGAGAGAAAGGAAAGAAAGAAAAGAAGGGGAAAGAAAGAGAGAGAGAAAAAGAAAGAGAGGGAAAGAAAGAACAGAGAATAGAGAAAAAGAAAGAAACGAGAAAGAAAGAAAGAAAGAAGAAAGAAAGAAAGAAAGAAAGAAAGAAAGAAAGAAAGAAAGAAAGAAAAAGAAAGATCATATAAAGATACTAAGACAGCGGCCCATTGTAGTGCACGACTCTCAAAATAGAGAGAAAGAAAGAAAGAACAGAGAGAGAGAAAGAAACAGAGAGAGAAAGAAATAAAGATTCTATAAAGATACTATAGCAGCCCGGCTCCCATTGTAGTGCCCACCTGACTCTTCCGATGCAGGACATATCATGATCCGCTCACATGGCCGACATCCCCGATTCCAAGGTGAGGACACGGTGATGGATCTGAAGCATTCCCTGAAGTGCCTCCATGGTTCCGTCACAATCTCCTCCCAAAATTACCTAATTTCCGGTCATCTTCCAGCACGTCACTTCTGGTGGAACATCACGTGCGAGTTTTAAAGTGCTCCTCGGGGCTCTGGCATCTACTCCTGTGTCCACGGGAAAAGCTCCTGGCCGGGACAGCGGGGCAGACTCCCAAAATCAGGAGTGTCCCGCTGAATTCAGGATGGTTGGGAGGTATGAATGCTCCCCACCATACAGCTTGTACATGCACGGCTCTGCACACCTCATACACACACGGTTTCGCTTTGTATGCCTCGTACACACACGGCTCAGCTCCGTCCACCTCGCACACACAAGGCTCCACTCAGTATACACAAGGCTCCACTCCGTACACCTTGTACACACGCAGCCACGCTTTGTACACCTTGTACACATACGACTCCACTCCGTAAACCTTGTACACATGCGGATTTGCAGCATACACCTCGTACACACGCAGTTCTGCTCCGTACATCTCGTACACACGTGGCTCCGCTACATACACACAAGGCTCCACTCCACACGGCTCTGCTCCACTCTGTACACACACGGCTCAAGCACGGAGCCCTGTGTGTACGGAGCTGAGCGGCTCAGCTCCGTACACTTCACACACACAGGGCTCCGTTTCGTACACACACAGCACTGCTACATCCACCTCGTTCACACGGCTCCGCTCCGTAAACCTCGTACACGCGCGGTTCAGCTCCGTAAACCTCGTACACACTACAGCACTGCTACATCCACCTCTTACACGTGCGGCTCCGCTCCGTGCACTTCGTACACACTACAGTACTGCCACATCCACCTCGTATACGCGCGGCTCCGCTCCGTGCACCTCGTACACGCGCGGCTCCACTCTGTGCACCTCGTACATGTGCGGCTTAGGTTACTTTCACACTTGCATTTTTTTGCGCAGCGCATCGTGCGCTATCGGATGCATGCGCAATGTTCCCCTATCTTTAACATGGCGGGCGCAGGGTCTAGCGCTTGCACGCGTTCATTTGCGTTTGGCGTGCGCTGCGCATTTTCCAGGTGTGCGCCCATACACGCTAGACGCTACATGTTGCATTTTTTTTCCGCCCAACCGCTTTAAAAAAACGCATGCGCACGTGTGCGCATGCTATGCGCAAAAAATAACATTGCAGTCTATGGGTGCGCTGGCGTGCGCATGGCTTTGCGCTCGTCAGCGCTTTTGCGCGCACGCGATTTTGGAGTAAATAATGTCTAAACACTTGTTTAAACCACCCCCTACACAAGCAACATTGTGAGGAGTGTAGATAAAAAGGTGATAGAGACAGAGATGATAGAGACAGATGATAGAGACAGATGATAGAGACAGATGATAGAGACAGAGATGATAGAGACAGATGATAGAGACAGAGTTGATAGAGATGATAGAGACAGAGATGATATAGATGATAGAGACAGATGATAGAGACAGAGTTGATACAGATGATAGAGACAGAGTTGATACAGATGATAGAGACAGAGATGATAGAGATGATAGAGACAGATGATAGAGACAGAGATGATAGAGACAGATGATAGAGACGGAGATGATAGAGACAGAGTTGATACAGATGATAGAGACAGAGATGATAGAGACAGATGATAGAGACAGAGTTGATACAGATGATAGAGACAGAGATGATAGAGACAGATGATACAGACAGAGTTGATAGAAATGTGACACGTAGACAACCCATGAGCCGAAAAAAACGCAAAAAGCATGCAAAAACGCTTGAAATCGCATACAAACGCTGCGTTTTTTGGTCGTAATGCGCATGCTGATGCAACTAAATATCGCAGCGTTTATAAGCGTTTGCATGCGTTTTTTAATGCGTTTCATGTGCGTATGATGCGCTGCGCAAAAAAAGTGTGAAAGTAGCCTTAGCTCTGTGCACCTCGTACACGCGCGGCTCCACTCCATCCAACTCGTACACGCACGGCTCCGCTACATCCAACTCGTACACACACGGCTCTGCTCCGTACACCTCGTACACTACACCACTGCTACAACCACCTCGTACACAAACGGCTCCACTCCGTACACCTCGTACACACACGGCTCAGCTACATCCAACTCGTACACACACGGCTCTGCTCTGTACACCTCGTACATTACATCACTGCTAGAACCACCTTGTACACAAACGGCTCCACTCTGTACACCTCGTACACACACGGCTCAGCTACATCCAACTCGTACACACACAGCTCTGCTCTGTACACCTCGTACACTACATCACTGCTACAACCACCTCGTACACAAACGGTTCCACTCCGTACACCTCGTACACACACGGCTCCGCTCCGTACACCTCGTACACATGGCTCCGCTCAATACACCTCATAAACACACGGCTCTGCTCCGTACACCTCGTACACACACGGCTCCGCTCCGTACACACACGGCTCTGCTCCGTACACCTCGTACACACACAGCTCCGCTCCGTACACTTCGTACACACGGCTCCGCTCAGTACACCTCGTACACACACGGCTCCGCTCCGTACACCTCGTACACACGGCTCCGCTCCGTACACCTCGTACACACATGACTCTGCTACATCCAACTTGTACACACTACAGCACTGCTACATCCACACTGTAAACCCGAGTCCCGACCCCCACATACACTTACCCTCATCCAGCACCATGACAACCATCACAGCAGAGTCCTGCACACAACGAGGACACTGATCATGTGACCCCTGACTCCTCCCCTCCTGTGACCTCATCACAGGTCCTGTGGGCACAGAAGATTACAGCAATAGCAGCGTCATTGCTAGCTGCTGTGAGGCTGAGCTGTAGAGACAGAAGGGTAGGAAGGGTGCATGGGGGCGTGGCGGCTCATCTCACTGCGGGACACAGTGTCCTCAGCGGGACAGCGGGATGGGGGGGTCAGAATCGGGACTGTCCCGCTCAATCCGGGACGGTTGGGAGGTATGGACACCTGTGCTAATTAGTTTGGCAGGTGTGTCCAATGAAAGGCAAGACTACATAAGAAGGCTGTCCCACATTATTAAGCAGCCTACATTTCTGCCAAAATGGGAAAGAAAAAGGATGTGTCGGCTGCTGAGAAGCAACAAATTGTGGAGTGTTTAGGTCAAGGCATGACTACAATCAACATTGCCAAGACACTTCATCGTGATCATCGCACAATCAAGAAGTATGTAGCTGATTCACAGTACACACGTGTGCGTGCTGATAAGGGAAAATTGAGGACTTTTTCCTACAGGCAGTTACGTCAGGTTAAAAGAGCAGCGGCAAAAAAGCCTTGTCATAGCAGCAGACAAGTTTTTGAAGCTGCTGGTGCCTCCCACATCCCCCGAACAACAAGATACAGGGTCCTTCAGAGGTTGCAGTTGTGCGTAAGCCATCCTGTCGACCTACTCTATCCACTGCACACAAGCAGAAATGGCTCCAGTGGGCCAAACTGTTATGTTTAGGTAGCTGAGGAGAAAAAGCAAAAACGGTAATACACCAGAGAGGCTGGAACCTATTGGATTGCAGTAACCTGAACTAACCACACAACTAGAGGCAGCCGTGGAGCGTTCCTACGTTGATCCTAGACGCCTCATCACAGCCTGAGAGATAACTACACCTAAAGGCAGAAAGATGAAAGCTATCTGCCCCGGAGCAGATCCCTAAAGAAAATAGGAAGCCCCCAAACATGTAATGGCGGATAGACAAGAAGATAGCACGGACACAGACAGAAAATAGAATGAGCAAACGTTGGGGCCCAATCTGTCTAGACAGAAAAGTACAGGAAAGAATTCTGACTGCAATCCAACAAAAACCCTAAAAAATACCAGCACTTCTGATTGCCAAAAAACCTGAGATCACACGATCTCTACCACCTAGATCAGATCTCTGGTGCAACAAAACAAAGCCGCAGCCACTGAAAAAATAGGAAAAAGCAAATGAACAAATAACAGTGGCTACAGAAAAATTGAGGAGCGCAGGCCCCAGGAGGGGACCCGGCTGACCTCCACAAAAGTGCAGAAAAACTATGCAAAAAGCAAGCACAAAAAGAAAAGCAGAAAATATCTTATCTAAAAGCAGCAGGTGAGGCAAGAATCCAGCAAACTTCCAAATGAACCAGGAACCACAATTGAGACAAGAACAATTGATCACCGGCGATCATCATGGGAGGGAACATCCCTTATATCAGTCCAGTCAGTAAACCCAGATTGCCATTCCTCGCTGAAAGGTTCAGTACTGTCTGTAACCACCAGAGGGAGCCTCTGCTCAGAAACCATCTCTAGCACATTCACAACACCAAACAATACATGAAGACTGACTTCAAAACTGTTTTCTTCACCGATGAGTGCCGGCAACGCTCGATGATCCAGATGGATGGAGTGGAGGATGGCTGGTTGATAGACACCCAATGCAAACACGGCTACGGCACCAACAAGGAGGAGGTGGAGTAATGTTTTGGGCTGGAATCATGGGGAGAGAGATTGTCGGCCCCTTTAGGATCCCTGAAGGGGTAAAGATGAACTCCATAGTGTATGTTGAGTTTCTAAAACAACACTTCCTGCCATGGTTCAAGAAGAAGAACCGTGCATTCCGCAGCAAGATCATTTTCATGCATGATAATGCACCGTCTCATGCTGCACATAACTCATCTGCATCTCTGGCTGCTATGGGCATAAAAGGGGACAAACTTATGGTGTGGCCCCATGCTCCCCTGACCTCAACCCCATTGAGAACCTCTGGAGCATCATCAAAAGGAGTGTCTATGATGGTGGGAGGCAGTTCACATCTAAGCAACAGCTCTGGGAGGGTATTCTGTCCTCATGCAAAACAATTGAAGCAGAAACCATCCAAAACCTGACAAATTCAATGGACGAGAGAGTTCAGAAGCTCCTTTCGAACAAGGGGTCCTATGTGCAAGTGTAACATCACCTAGAATAAAGTTTTGAGTTGAAAACTGTTTGATTTCAGTTTGTAAGAACCTGCTAATGCTTAGAATTTCAAAAATGACCATTTTTTTGTTCTTTATTAAAATGAAAAGGTTGAAAACTCTGCTGTGCATAATAATTTGGAACATGCATTTTGAGTGCAGTTTGAGTGTTTTATTTTTTAAAAAATATACTGTTATCATAGGCAGTTTGTACAAAAACCTTTCAATTGTCCTCTAATAGTTATTTGACTGGAAAATTACAATAACTGCAATTCATATAGGTAATTTGGGAAAATCTGAGAAAATATTATTTGCATAATAATTTGGAACACAGTTTAGTTGTCTGCAGTCCTTCTGCTGGAAGTGTGAACTGTGTCCATGTAGTGAGTCCTAAATCCAGGTGTTAAATTGAGTCCTAGTGTGAAAGTATTGAACATCCTTATAAGTTTGAATTCCTGAATTTTTCTCTCTCTGTCATCCTTAAAATGACCTTTTAATATCAAGACTTTTAAGTCTGTCATGCAATGTCCAGGTCCAGAGAAATGTTTTCCCACAGGTGTGTCCATTTCATTCCTGATTGTATGTCGGTGTAAATTCATCCTTGTTTGTAGTTTTTGCATGGTTTCCCCAATATCAGCGGCGTACCCAGGGGGGGCAGCCAGGGCATGTGGCCCGGGCGCAGCCGGCAGGGGGGCGCAGTCGGGCCGCCTAATGCGGCAGGCCGCAGTGTCTGACAGCCGGCGCAGAGAAGCTGCTGCGTGCCGGCTCCCAGGGACCAATTGTACTGGCGTCTATATAGACGCCAGTACAATTGAAGCTCTGACTGCCGGGTCAGAGCGACACCAGCAGCGTGATCAAGTCATGTGATCACGCTGCTGACGTCACTCGCCGGCGGCGGCAAGAAGGGGGAACGATGGTGGTAAGTGTGCTCCACTGTGGAGCTGAAGAAACCACCGAAGATTAACGGGGGCCATAATATGGGGGGTGATACTTTATGTGGGGGGATTTGGAGTGGGGATGGAGGTACTATATGTGTGGGGAGGATTTGGAGTGGGGATGGGGTATTCTTTATGTGTGAGGGGATTAGGAGTGGGGATGAGGGTATTCTTTATGTGTGAGGAGGATTTGGAGTGGGGATGGGGGATTCTTTATGTGTGAGGGGATTTGGAGTGGGGATGCGGGTATACTATATGTGTGGGGAGGATTTGGAATGGGGATGGGGGATACATTATGTGTGGGGGGATTTGAAGTGGGGATGGGGGATTTTTTGTGTGGGGGATTTGGAGTGGGGATGGGGGTACTTTATGTGTTGGGGATTTGGAGTGAGTGATGGGGAGTACTTTATGTGTGGGGGGATTTGGAGTGGGGATGGGAGAACTTCATGTGTGGGGGATTTGGAGTGGGGATGGGGGTACTTTATGTGTGGGGATTTGGAGTGGGGATGGGGGTACTTTGTGTGGGGGGATTTGGAGTGGGGATGGGGGTACTTTATGTGTGTGGGGTTTTAGAGTGGCGATGGGGATACATTATGTGTGGGGGGATTTGAAGTGGGGATGGGGGTACTTTATGTGGGGGGATTTGGAGTGGGGATGGGGGTACTTAATGTGTGTGGGGGATTTGGAGTGGGGATGGGGGTACTTAATGTGTGTGGGGAATTTGGAGTGGGGATGGGGGGTACTTAATGTGTATGGGGATTTGGCATGGGGATGGGGGGATTTAATGTGTGTGGGGAATTTGAGGACACTGAAGAGTATGTATGAGGGCATGATTGAGGAAACAGTATGGGGGGATTAGTGCACAGTATGGTGAGTGGGGATGAGTGCAGACAGTATGGGGAGCGAACGGGTGAATGTATGTGGACACAGTATGGGGAGTGAGGGTGATGGGTTGTGTGCAGACACAGTATGGGGAGTCAGGGTTATGTGTGAGCAGACAGTATAGAGAGTGAGGGGGTAAATATATGAGGAGACAGTATGGTGAACAGGGGGATGTGTGATGAGGGAGGGGAATAGTGTGAGGTGACAGTATATTGCAGATATTTTTATTTAGGGGCATTATAATGACTCTTCTGTGTTATGTTTTGGTAGCTGAGGAGAGCAGGCAAAAAAGGCAATACACCAGAGAGGTTGGGATCTACTGGATTGCAGTACCCTGACTAACCACCACAACTAAAGGCAGCCGTGGAGCGTTCCTACGTTGGTCCTAGTCGCCTCGTCACAGCCTGAGAGGCTAACTACACCTAAAGATAGAAAGAGGAAAGCTATCTGCCCCGGAGCAGATCCCCAAAGAACATAGGAAGCCCCCAAACATGTAATGGCGGTTAGACAAGAGGAAATACAGACACAGACAGAAAATAGTATGAGCAAACGCTGGGGCCCAATCTGCCTGGACAGAAAAGGACAGGAAGGACACCCACTGCAATCCCAAAAAAAAACCAAAAAAAGCCAACGCTACTAATTGCAAAAACACCTGAGATCACACGACCTCTACCACCTAAATTAGCTCTCTGGTGTAACAAAACTAAGCCGCAGCCACTGAAAAAAACGGAAAAGGCAAATGAACAAACAACAGTGGCTCCAGAGGAACCGAGAGGCGCCCAAGCCCCCCGAGGAGGGGAACCTGGCCAACCTCACAGAAATGCAGAGAAAATTGCAAATGGCAAGCACAAAAACAAAAAACAGAAAATATCTTATCTGAGAGCAGGAGAAGAGGCAAGACTCAGCAAGCTTCCAAGTGAACCAGGAAACAACGTTGAGACAAGAACAATTGATCACCGGCAACCATGATGGGGGGAAACCTCCCTTATATCCAGCCAGTCCGTGATTCCTGATTGCCAATCCTCATTGAATGGTTCAGTACCGTTTGTAACCACCAGAGGGAGCTTCTGCTCAGAATTAATTTCTAAAACATTCATAACACTTCTGTCTTTAACCCCTTAACCACCAAGGGTGGTTTGCACGTTAATGACCGGGCCAATTTTTAAAATTCTGACCACTGTCTCTTTATGAGGTTATAACTCTGGAACGCTTCAACGGATCTTCGCGATTCTGAGATTGTTTTCTCGTGACATATTGTACTTCACTTTAGTGGTAAAATTTCTTCGATATACCTTGCGTTTATTTTTGAAAAAAAACGCAAATATGGCGAAAATTTTGAAAATTTTGCAATTTTCAAACTTTGAATTTTTTTTCCCTTAAAACAGAGAACTATGTCACACAAAATAGTTAAGAAATAACATTTCCCACATGCCTACTTTACATCAGCACAATTTTGGAACCAAAATTTTTTTTGTTAGGAAATTATAAGGGTTAAAAGTTGACCAGTGATTTCTCATTTTTACAACAAAATTTACAAAGCCATTTTTTTAGGGACCACCTCACATTTGAAGTCACTTTGACGGGTCTATCTAGCAGAAAATACTCAAAAGTGACACCATTCTAAAAACTGCACCCCTCAAGGTACTCAAAACCACATTCAAGAAGTTTAATAACCCTTCAGGTGCTTCACAGGAGCTGAAGCAACGTGGAAGGAAAAAATTAATATTTAACTTTTTAGCCACAAAAATGATCTTTTACAAACTTTTTTTTACTTTCACAAGGGTAAAAGGAGAAAATGGGCAGATAAAGTTGTTGTGCAATTTCTCCTGAGTACGCCAATACCCCATATGTGGGGGAAAACCACTGTTTGGGCACACGGCAGAGCTCGTAAGGGAAGGAGCGCCGTTTGACTTTCTCAAACTAAAATTGGCTGGAGTTGAGATTGGACGCCATGTCGTGTTTGGAGAGCCCCTGATACGCCTAAACAGTGGAAACCCCCCACAATTGACACCACTTTGGAAACTAGACCCCCTAAGGAACTTATCTAGATCTGTTGTGAGCACTTTGAACCAAAAAGTGTTTCACAAAAGTTTATAATGCCTGGGTGTGAAAAAAAAAAAAAAAAATCCACAAAAATGATTTTTTAGTCCCAAATTTTTGATTTTTCCCAAGGAAATTGGACCCCAAAAGTTGTTTTCCAATTTGTCCTGAGTACGGTGATACCCAATATGTGGGAGTAAACTACTGTATGGGCGCACGTCGGGGCTCGGAAGGGAAGTAGTAAAGTTTTGGATTGCAAACTTTGATGGAATGGTCTGGGGGCGTCATGTCGCATTTGGAGAGCCCCTGATGAGCCTAAACAGTGGAAACCCCCCACAAGTGACCCCATTTTGGAAAATAGACCCCACAAGGAACTTATCTAGAAGTGTGGTGAGCGCTATGAAGCCCCAAGTGCTTCACAGAAGTTTTATAACGTACAGCCGTAAAAATAAAAAATCCTTTTTTTTTTTTACAAAAATTATTTTGTCGCCCCCAATTTTTTATTTTACCAAGGGTAACAGAAGAAATAGGACAAATTGCACAATAACTCTTGTGGTCCAGAGTACGCTGATACCCCATATGCGGGGGTAAACTACTACATGGCAGAGCTCAGAAATGAAGGAGCACCGTTTGACTTTTTCAACGCAGAATTGGCTGGAATTGAGATCAGACGCCATGTCACATTTGGAGAGCCCCTGATGTGCCTAAACAGCAGAAACCCCCCAATTCTAACTCCAACCCTAACCCCAACACACCCCTAACTGTTATGTTTCGGTAGCTGAGGAGAGCAGGCAAAAAGGCAATACACCAGAGCAGTTGGAATCTATGAGATTGCAGTACCCTGACTAACCACCACAACTAGAGGCAGCCGTGGAGCGTTCCTACGTTGGTCCTAGACGCCTCGTCACAGCCTGAGAAACTAACTACACCTAAAGACAGAAACAGGAAAGCTATCTGCCCCGGAGCAGAACCCCAAAGATAATAGAAAGCCCCCAAACATGTAATGGCGGTTAGACAAGAGGAAATACTGACACAGAAATAAAATAGTATGAGCAAACGCTGGGGCCCAAACTATCTAAATAGAAAAGGATAGGAAGGGTACTTACTGCAATCCCAGAAAACCCTGAAAAGCACCAACTCTACTAATTTCAAAATAACCTGAGATCACACGACCTCTACCACCTAAATTAGTTCTCTGGTGTAACAAAATCAAAACAGCAGCCACTGAAAAAACTGGAAAAAGCAAAAGAACAAAAACTCAGTGGCTGAACTAAACTGAGAGGGCAGAAGCCCCCAGAGGGGACCCTGAAGGCCCCCAAAGAAGTGCAGTACAAAATGCAAAAATATAAGCAAAAACACAAAAGAAGACAAAGTCTTATCTGTTAGCAGGAGATGCAGACACGACACAGCAGGCTACAAGGGAAACTGGAATGAAGGATTCAGACCAGAACAATTGATCACCGGCAACCCTGATGGGAAAATGACTCCCTTATATAAGACCAGTCAGTAACACCTGATTCCCAGTCCTCACAATCTTCACTAGCACCGCTTGTAACCACCAGAGGGAGCCTCTGCTCAGAACTCATCTCAAACCCATTCACAACAGTACCCCCCCCTTGAGGAGGGTCACCGAACCCTCATTTGAGCAACCAGGTCGGTCAGGATGAGTTCTATGATACGCACGGATAAGTCTCCTAGCATGGATGTCCGAAGCAAACACCCAAGAATTGTCTTCCTGACCATAACCTCTCCATTTAACCAAATACTGGAGTTTCCGTCTAGAAAAACGAGAATCCAATATTTTCTCAACCACATACTCCAGATTGCCCTCAACCAAAACAGGGTCAGGAGGCACAGCAGCAGGAACCACTGGCTCAACAAACCTCTTCAACAAGGACTTGTGGAACACGTTATGGATCTTAAATGTCCCTGGAAGAAGCAAACGAAAAGAAACAGGATTAATAATCTCCATGATCTTATAAGGGCCAATGAACCTAGGCTTAAATTTAGGAGATGCTACTCTCATAGGAATATTCTTTGAGGACAACCAGACCAAGTCCCCCACTTTAAACCGAGGACCATCAGTCCTATGCCGGTTAGCAAACCTCTGGGCCTTCTCCTGAGAGAGGGACAACCTCTCCACTACCTGGTCCCAAATCTGTTGCATACGCTCCACAACAGAGTCAACACCTGGACAGACAGAAGCCTCCGTCTGTCCTGAAGAAAATCGAGGGTGAAACCCAGAATTACAGAAAAACGGAGACATCAAAGTGGCAGAGCTAGCCCTATTATTAAGAGCAAACTCAGCCAAAGGCAAAAAAGAGACCCAGACATCCTGATCAGCAGACACAAAGCATCTTAGATAAGTCTCCAATGTCTGGTTTGTTCTCTCAGTTTGACCATTGGTCTGAGGATGAAATGCCGAGGAGAAAGACAATTGAACACCCAGTTTAGAACAAAAAGTCCTCCAAAATCTGGAAACAAACTGGACTCCTCTGTCAGACACAATGTTCTCAGGAATGCCGTGTAAACGAACCACTTGCTGAAGGAACAACGGCACCAATTCAGAGGAGGAAGGCAACTTAGGTAATGGCACAAGATGTATCATTTTGGAAAACCTATCACAAATTACCCAGATAACGGTCATTCTCTGAGAAACAGGAAGATCGGAAATGAAATCCATAGAGATATGGGTCCATGGTCTCTTGGGCACAGGCAATGGCATCAACAAACCACTAGAGCGAGAGCAAGGCTTGGAGCGAGAGCAAGTCCCGCAGGACTGCACAAATTCCCTGACATCACGAGACAAGGTAGGCCACCAAAAGGACCGACTAACCAAGTCTCTGGTACCAAAAATTCCGGGATGCCCAGCCAATGCGGAACAATGAATCTCAGACATCACACTCTTTTTCCATTGGTCCGGGACAAACAATTTTCCAACAGGGCAGCGCTCGGGCCTATCCTCCTGACACCCCTCCAGAGCAAGTCTCAAATTGGGCGAGATGGCGGAAAGAACTACACCCTCTTTCAAAATAACAGAAGGATCAGATAACTCAGGAGAGTCCGCAAGGAAACTCCTCGAGAGGGCATCCGCCTTAACATTCTTAGTGCCAGGAAGAAAGGAAACCACAAAATTAAAACGTGTGAAAAACAAGGCCCACCTGGCCTGTCTAGGATTGAGTCGCTTGGCAGATTCCAGATAGACCAGATTCTTATGGTCCGTAAGGACCACCACCTGATGTTTGGCTCCCTCCAGCCAATGTCTCCACTCTTCAAAAGCCCACTTCATGGCCAACAACTCCCGATTACCCACGTCATAATTACGTTCAGTAGGAGAAAATTTTCGAGAGAAAAAGGCACAAGGGTTACTTTTAGAGGTCTCTGGATCTTTTTGGGACAAAACGGCACCTGCCCCAATTTCAGAGGCATCAACCTCCACCTGAAATGGCAGAGAAACATCAGGCTGCCGTAGAACAGGAGCAGAAGTGAATCTCTGCTTAAGTTCCTGAAATGCAGAGACTGCCTCAGGAGGCCAATTCACCACATCAGAACCCTTTCTGGTCAAATCAGTTAATGGTTTAACAATAACCGAGAAATTACCAATAAATTTACGATAAAAATTGGCAAAACCCAAAAATCTCTGAAGAGCCTTTAATGAAGTAGGTTGGACCCAATCACAGATGGCCTGAACCTTGACCGGGTCCATTTCAATAACAGATGGGGACAAAATGAATCCCAGAAATGAGATCCTCTGTACGCCAAAAAGACACTTTGATCCCTTCACATACAGAGCATTCTCTCTCAAAATCTGGAATACAGTTCGAACATGTTTCACATGAGAGTCCCAGTCATTAGAAAAAATCAAGATATCATCCAAATAAACAATCAGAAATTTGTCCACAAAATCCCTGAAAATGTCATTCATGAAGGACTGGAAGACGGAAGGAGCATTAGTGAGCCCAAAGGGCATCACTAGGTACTCAAAATGCCCTTCAGGGGTATTGAATGCCGTCTTCCATTCATCCCCGTGCTTAATGCGAATAAGGTTATACGCCCCCCTGAGGTCAAGCTTGGTAAACCAAGTAGCGTTTTTCACCCTGGAAAACAGGTCAGAAATCAAGGGTAACGGGTATTGATATTTCACAGTAATATTGTTCAAGAGACGATAATCAATACACGGCCTTAATGAACCATCTTTTTTGGCCACAAAGAAAAAACCGGCACCTAAGGGTGAAGAGGATGGTCTGATATGACCCTTCTCCAATGATTCCTTGATATAAGACCGCATAGCGTCATGTTCAGGTACAGACAAGTTAAAAAGGCGACCTTTAGGGAATTTACTACCCGGCACTAATTCAATAGCGCAGTCATAGTTCCTATGGGGAGGCAAGGATGCAGATTTACTTTCGCTAAACACATCAGAAAAATCAAACAAAAAGTCAGGAACATCCTGAGCCTGGGGGGAGGCAGAAAAAACAGGAGTGTTGGTATTAACACATTGGCAGCCCCAACTGGTTACAGACACAGATTTCCAATCCAAAACAGGATTATGAGACTGTAACCAAGGGAAACCCAGCACGATAATGTCATGCAGATTATATAGAACCAAAAATTTGCAGCACTCCTGGTGATCAGGTTCAAACCTCATTATCACCTGAGTAGAAAACTGGGGTTTATTCTCAGCCAAAGGGGTAGAATCGATCCCCAGTAGGGAATAGACTTCTGTAGGGGTATCAAGGGAAACCCACAACGTTTAGCAAAATCATAATCCATCAGGTTAATAGCTGCTCCAGAATCAACGAAAGCCTGAGCAGAAAATGAGGATAGAGAGCATATCAGAGTGACAGTTAATAAAAACTTAGTCTGAACACTACCCAAGACAACTGAGCGTGCAAAACGTCTTCCCCGCTTAGGGCAGACTGAAATAGCATGAGAGGCATCACCACAGTAGAAACATAACCCATTGCACTTTCGAAACTCATGACGCTGTGCCCCAGACACCACTCTATCACACTGCATGGGTTCAGAAGCTGGTTCACAAGGCAACACCATTCCACGCATACTTCTCCGCTCACGCAAACGTCTGTCAATTTGAATCGCTAATGACATAGAATCATTGAGACCAGAGGGGACAGGGAATCCCACCATAACATCCTTTACATTATCTGACAGACCCTTCCGGAAAAGGGCCGCCAAAGCGTCGTCATTCCATTTGGTCAGGACTGCTCACCTACGGAATCTCTGACAGTATAACTCAGCGTCATCAAGCCCCTGATTTAATGCCAACAAGGTTTTTTCAGCTTGATCAGTGACATTAGGCTCATCGTACAATAACCCCAAAGCCTGAAAAAACGCATCAACATCACTCAAAACAGGATCCCCAGGTATCAGGGAAAAAGCCCAATCCTGAGGATCTCCGCGCAGGAGAGAGATGATAATTTGAACCTGCTGCGCTGCGTTTCCTGAGGACTTAGATTTTAAGGCAAAAAACTATTTACAATTATCTTTGAAATTCTGAAACTTAGCTCGATCCCCCAAAAACAAATCTGGCATGGGAATCCTAGGTTCCACAACAGGCAACCTAGCAAGATATGCAGCAATACTCTAAACCTCAGTGGCAAGCTGATCCACACGGCCAGACAACCGTGCAAACTCCATTGGGAGAAAAGATCCTCCCCAGCACCCAGAGATACAGAGGGAAAAAAAAAAAAATGCAACAAACAGAAAAATATCTCTGACAACTCTGACAACCTTTTTTCTTTCACAATATTTTTCCCTTCTGTGAGTACCATACAATTTTCAATTTTTTAGGCCGGTGATACTGTTATGTTTCGGTAGCTGAGGAGAGCAGGCAAAAAGGCAATACACCAGAGCAGTTGGAATCTATGAGATTGCAGTACCCTGACTAACCACCACAACTAGAGGCAGCCGTGGAGCGTTCCTACGTTGGTCCTAGACGCCTCGTCACAGCCTGAGAAACTAACTACACCTAAAGACAGAAACAGGAAAGCTATCTGCCCCGGAGCAGAACCCCAAAGATAATAGAAAGCCCCCAAACATGTAATGGCGGTTAGACAAGAGGAAATACTGACACAGAAAGAAAATAGTATGAGCAAACGCTGGGGCCCAAACTATCTAAATAGAAAAGGATAGGAAGGGTACTTACTGCAATCCCAGAAAACCCTGAAAAGCACCAACTCTACTAATTTCAAAATAACCTGAGATCACACGACCTCTACCACCTAAATTAGTTCTCTGGTGTAACAAAATCAAAACAGCAGCCACTGAAAAAACTGGAAAAAGCAAAAGAACAAAAACTCAGTGGCTGAACTAAACTGAGAGGGCAGAAGCCCCCAGAGGGGACCCTGAAGGCCCCCAAAGAAGTGCAGTACAAAATGCAAAAATATAGCAAAAACACAAAAGAAGACAAAGTCTTATCTGTTAGCAGGAGATGCAGACACGACACAGCAGGCTACAAGGGAAACTGGAATGAAGGATTCAGACCAGAACAATTGATCACCGGCAACCCTGATGGGAAAATGACTCCCTTATATAAGACCAGTCAGTAACACCTGATTCCCAGTCCTCACAATCTTCACTAGCACCGCTTGTAACCACCAGAGGGAGCCTCTGCTCAGAACTCATCTCAAACCCATTCACAACACCTAACCCTAGTCCCAACCCTAACCACAAACCTAACCCTAACACACCCCTAACCCTAATCCCAACCCTAACCCTAATCCTAACGTTAGCGCCAACCCTAACCCTAACTTTAGCCGCAACCCTAATGGGAAAATGGAAATAAATACATTTTTTTAATTTTATTATTTTTCCCTAACTAAGGGGGTGATAAAGGGGGGTTTGATTTACTATTTATAGCGGGTTTTCATGATTGGCAGCTGTCACGCTAAAAGACGCTTTTTATTGCAAAAAATAGTTTTTTGCATCACCACATTTTGAGAGCTATAATTTTTGCATATTTTGGCCCACAGAGTCAAGTGAGGTCTTATTTTTTGCGGGACGAGGTGACGTTTTTATTGGTACAATTTTTGAGCACGTGACATTTTTTGATCGCTTTTTATTTCGATTTTTGGGAGGTTAGAATTAACAAAAATCAGCAATTCATGAATTTCTTTTGGGGGAGGCGTTTTTACCGTTCCGCGTGTGGTAAAATTGATAAAGCAGTTTTATTCTATGGGTCAGTACGATTACGGCGATACCTCATTTATATCATTTTTTTTATGTTTTGGCGCTTTTATAGAATGAAAACAATTTTATATAAAAAATTATTATTTTTGCATCGCTTTATTCTGCGAGCTATAACTTTTCTATTTTTTCGCTGATGATGCTGTATGACAGCTCGTTTTTTGCGGGACAAGATGACGTTTTTAGCGGTACCATGTTTACTTATATCGGTCTTTTTGATTGCATGTTATTCCACTTTTTGTTCGGCGGTATGATGATAAAGCATTGATTTTTTTGCTTAGTTTTTTTTTAAGGGGTTCACTAAAGGGGTTAACTAGTTGGAAAGTTTTATAGGGGGGGTTGTTACGGACGCGTCGATACCAAATATGTGTACTTTTATTGTTTTGTTTTTTTTATTTACAGGAAAAAATGAATTTATTGGGGAATATTTTTTTTTTTTTATGATTTTTTTTTACTTTTTATTTTTTTTACTTTGTCCCAGGGTGAGACATCACAGTATTTTATCAGATCGCTGGTGTGACAGTGTGCACAGCACTCTGTCATACCAGCGATCGCTCTGGCATCGCTGCAGGCTTCTCAGTGCCTGCTCTCAGCAGGGACTGAGGAAGCCGCCTCCCTGCAGGACCCCGGCGCCATCTTGGATCCGGGGACCTGGAGGGAGGACAGACCCTCGGAACAGCGCGACACATCCTCCCCTGTGCCCCCGGTACACCGCGATCATGTTTGATCGCGGTGTGCCAGGGGTTAATGTGCCGGGAGCGGTCCGTGACTGAACGCTGTTAGGATTCTCTCGTGCCGGTAATTTACACACATGTGGTTACATGCTGACTAGACATGTGTGGCCTCACTCAATGAAAATGAACAGAGCAAGGCCGGGCACATCTAGTCGGAATGTGGCCAGAAGTATATAAATCACATGCTTGTGCTGACATGACCGTGTACTCTTGCCACCGGTAAGGGAGAACCCTAAAAGTGTGCAGTGCATTAATTGTGAGGATTCAGAAGCTGCAATGTCAGGATTCAGCTCTGCAGGTTCCAGCAGTCATCACATGGACACTTCACTCATATGCGATTTTCATACTTATGGTCCTGTGACAACGAGCTTCTCCTCCTGCTTCTCTCAGTTTTTCACTGAGCATTGAGAGCATTAGGGAGAGCAGCTCGTCGGTACATGATTAAGTGTGCAAATTGCATGTGTGCTGGGGGGGGCGCCAAACCGAATTCTTGCCCCGGGTGCCAGAAAGCCTAGATACACCTCTGCCCAATATAGATAGCTCCAGGGCACCTCGTACATTGTATCATGTACACCACATTGGAGGATGTACATGAAAAAGAACACATGACCTTATAGTCCTGATTTGTGTTTGGTACGCGGATTATATTTGTTGGTAATATGTGGGTACAAGTTTTGCATTTTTTATGGTTACATGGGAATGTGCCAGTCACTGATGGTGATGACAGGACACTTCTGACAAGTAGATTCCTTAAGTTAGGGAGCTGTTTGTAGGAGAGGAGTGGTGGTTCTGGGAATATGTCTTTCAATTTGTGGTCTCTGTGGAATATGGGTTGGAGATCAGCACCAATTTTCCTTAGGATGCTCATGTGGGGGTTATATGTGACCACAAGAGGTACCCTGTTGTTGTCCTCTCTCAGTTTGTAATCCAGGAGGTTGCTTCTTGGGATTCTTGTAGCCCTGTGGATCTGTTCATCTATTACCAGTGGATGGTATCCTTGTTGTAGGAATGTATTCCTAAGTGATAGCAGCTGTAGTTCCCTGTCTTTACTGTCTGAACAGATCCGGATATATCTCAGAGCTTGACTGTAGATGATGGATTTTTTTGTTTAGCTTTCATCGAAGACACCCCTGGTAGCCGAGACCCCAAAGAATGTCCAAAGCTGGGGGGCGCTATACACTTATTTCTCAGCGCCATTAAAAAGCGGCGCTGAGGTATAAGTACCCTTAACTGACGCCGTTAAAAGGCGTATTGACGATCGTTAAGTGGTTAAAAATACTAATTTTGTATATTTATTTATTCAGGACTCCTTACCAGATGCGATGCTCAAAAGAAAATATCACAATGTTTCTTACCAAAAATGTAGTGGTTTATTGGATTGTCCAGCAAAAAGCATCATTGCAGAAAAACATAAAATTGTTGAAATTGTTATGAAGAGACTGTCCATGTGTCCATATCAAAATTTGTTCCGCATCTTTCCTGGGACCCAGAATGGTCCGTCTGTGTCAATAGCATGGATATCAGCTGTACAGGGTCGTACAACCTCGTGTCCATCTGGTGTCTGTGTAAAGTGCATCCCCCTTCCTGTGGGTCACATGGTTATA
Organism: Oophaga sylvatica; assembly: GCA_033576555.1. Taxonomy (NCBI): domain Eukaryota; kingdom Metazoa; phylum Chordata; class Amphibia; order Anura; family Dendrobatidae; genus Oophaga; species Oophaga sylvatica. Next base: position 45,739 of record JARQOD010000771.1, on the reverse strand, counting down.
TATGTCCCACATAGCACGTATCCACTCTATATGGGGTTATGAGTGTTATTATTTTAACAAAGCCAAACATGAGGAATGTCAAGGGGCAGTCCTAGTAGTGAACAACCCCTTTAAGAAGATACAATTTTAGGTTAAAACATCTCTAACATTCTGAACATAAAAAGGCTTCTCTCCTGTGTGGCTTCTCTGATGTTTATTAACCCCTTAGTGACAGAGCCAATTTGCTACTTAATGACCGGGCCAATTTTTACAATTCTGTCCACTGTCCCTTTATGAGGTTATAATTCTGGAACGCTTTAACACAGGGGTGGGGAATCTTTTTTCTGCCAAGGGCCATTTGGATATTTAAACCATCCTGCAGGGGCCGTACAAACTCCACCCACGAAGTGCATCCTGACTCTGGCACTGGTGTCAGGAGGATGTAATACTTCATTGCATGCTGTTCAGTGTTCAGTAGTGAACACTGTGTGTGTGTGCTCACAGATCAAGAACAAATTAATGAGCTGCAGGCAATCAAAATACAACTCTCTGCCAAAGCACTGCGGTCCTCGAGAATCCGTAAATGGCCCTGGGGCCTGAGGTTCCCCACCCCTGCTTTAACGGATCCCGCTGATTCTGAGAATGTTTCTCATGACATATTGTACTTCATGTAAGTGCTAAAATTTCTTCGATATGACTTACGTTTATTTATGAAAAAAACAGAAATATGGGGAAAATTTTTAAAATTTCACAATTTTCAAACTTTTAATTTTTATGCCCTTAAATTAGAGAGATATGTCACACAAAATAGTTAATAAATTACATTTCCCACATGTCTACTTTACATCAGCACAATTTTGGAAACAAAATTTATTTTTGTGTGGAAGTTATAAGGGTTGACCAGCAATTTCTCATTTTTACAAGAAAATTTACAAAACCATTTTTTTTTAGGGACCACCTCACATTTGAAGTCACTTTGAGGGGTCTATTTCATAGAAAATACCAAAAATTGACACTATTCTAAAAACTGCACCCCTCAAGCTGCTCAAAACCACATTCAAGAAGTTAATTAACCCTTAACGTGCTTCACAGGAACTGAAACAATGTGGAAGAAAAAAAATGAACATTTAACTTTTTTTTCACAAACATTTTACTTCAGAACCATTTTTTTTTATTTTCAGAAGTGTAAAAAGAGAAACTGAACCACAAAATTTGTTGTGCAATTTCTCCTGAATACACAGATATCCCACATGTGGGGGTAAACCACTGTTTGGGCGCACAACAGAGCTCGGAAGGGAAGGAAAACTGTTTGACTTTTTCGATGCAGAATTGGCTGGAATTGAGATCGGACTCCATGTCGCGTTTGGATAGCCCCTGATGTGCCTAAACAGTGGAAAAACCCCAATTCTAACTCCAACCCTAAGCACAACACACCCCTAACACTAATCCCAACCCTAACCACAATCCTAACTCCAACACACCCCTAACCCTAATCCCAACCCTAACCATAACTATATCCACAACCCTACCCCTAACACACCCCTAACCTCAACACTCCCATAACCTCAACACACCCCTAACCCTAATCCCAACCCTAACCCCAGCTTTAGCCCCAACCCTAACCCTAACTTTAGCCCCAACTCTAACCCTAGTCTCAACCCTAACTCTAACTTTATCCCCAACCCTAACTTTAGCCCCAACCCTAACCCTAACTTTAGCCCAACTCACTTTAGCTCAACTCTAACCCTAATAGTAAAATGCATGTATGGACTGCGACTGAAATTCAGCCCTCGCATTTGAAATCACATAGTCCCATGTTATCCCCATTCCCAAGCACGAGATGGGGATATATTACTAATTTTACCCAGGATGGAGGAAAGGAAAATTTACTACAAGACTAGTATTTGTAATGATACCTGTGACCTGCCGGGGTAAGGCTAAGTTCACACGTTGCGGAATTGCCGCGGAAATTTCCGCGGCAATCCCGCACTTCTCCCGCAGGAAATACGCACGTTTTTTTATGCTGATTCCCGCCAGAATAATAGCGTTTTGCAAGCGTAATTAGCTTGCAGAATGCTAGCGTTTTCCTAGCGATCTGTAGCATCGCTTGGAAAACTGATTGACAGGTTGGTCACACGAGTCACACATAGTGTTTGACACGTGTGACCAACTTTTTACTATTTATGCCGCCTATGTCGCATCAATAGTAAAAAGATCTAATGTAAAAATAATAAAAAAAATAATAAATAATGATATTCTCACCTTCCGGCGGCCCCCGCAGCCTTCCCTCCTTCAGCGACGCTCCCGGCAACTCCAGTCCCAGGAGTGCTTTGCGACAAATCACACCGATGACGTAGCATCTCGCGAGACCGCTATGCCATCTGGGTGATTCTCGCAAAGGACTCTTGGGACCGGAAGTTGCCGGGAGCGTCGCTGAAGGCGGGAAGGCTGCGGGGGCCGCGGGAAGGCTGCGGGGGCCGCCGGAAGGTGAGAATATCATTATTTTTTATTTTAATTATTGTTTTACCAGGGATATGGTACCCAGGGCCTGGAGGAGAGTCTCCTCTGCTCCAGACCCTGGGTACCATCCGCACATGAACCGCTTACATTGCGCATAGTGGGCATAGCCACATGCGGAAAGTAAGCGGTTCAATGCATTCCTATGGCGGCGGAATCACCGCGATTACGCTAAATTAATGAACATGTTGCTATTTTTTCCGCGAAGCGTTTTTTTCGCGGAAAAAAACGCAACATGTGGCCAAAACATGCGGAATCAATTAACATGTATAGGATGCTTAATGCTTGCGTTTTTATCGCGTTTTTACCGCGGAAAAACCGCGAAAAAAACGCAATTATTCCTGATCGTGTGCACTTAGCCTAAGTGATGGAGTCAGCGACTTTGTGCTCTGTCACAACTCTTAACAGTATGGGTGTCTTGAGAACACCGATTCTGCTAGCATCATAGCAGACAAGGCAGCCCATGACCAGACAGGCCCTTCTGGCATTTGCCAGATGGCCAGTCAGGCCCTGGGAAAATGGAAATAAATATATTTTTTTATTTTATTATTTTTCCCTAACTAAGTGGGTGATAAAGGGGGGTTGATTTACAATTTTTTTTATTTTGATCACTATGATAGGGTCTATCACAGTGATCAAAATGAACCAATAGGAAAAAGCTCCTATTGTTGCCGGGTGCCGCGCCGGGTGCGCATGCGCCCGCCATTTTCTTACCTGAAGAAGATGCTAGAGGCCGTTGGGGGAAGCAGAAGGGCCAAGGGACACCGGGAGGTACCGGGGGGAGGATCGGGAACCCTATTTCTCCTCTGATGTGCAATTACATCAGAGGAGAGAGAGAAATTAAATGGGAAATCGGACTTTTTTTCTGCAGTCACCGTTATACCGTTAATAACGGCGATCGCAACACCGGGGTCGGTAAAAATCGACCCGATTCATGTTCTCTGGGTTCTCGGCTTCCCCCGGCATCCGAGACTAGGAGAAATTCCGACATTGGAGGGCGCTATACAATTTTTCTTCAGCGCTGTTAACGGCGCTGTGGTTTAAGTACCCTTAACTGTCACTATTAAAAGGTGTCAAAACAAAACTTGGCACTCTAAATATTAAATAATGGAACAAACGAAAATGGTTGTTGCTGTGGTTTTTTTCTTTTAATTGCATCCGTGGAAGAAAAAAGTAATGTACATAAAAGATGAACGTTTTCGGCCGTACAACAAAGGCCTTCTTCAGACACTATGTACAGATTTTGAACTGAAATATATCAAGATAACACAATGAACATTGTGAGTACATAAGAAAAAAAATTAAAGCATAATAGCAACATAACAGAAAAATAATGAACATAAAATAAAAATACAAATAAAAAGACATGTCAATACAGATTTATAAAGTCTCACACGGCTCAATCCTCCAAAGGTGCTCAGTGGACATATGAAAGAGTTTTTGTTAAGGACAACATTTTTTTGATGATATTTCAAAACCTAAAGAAGGTAGGTAGGAATAAGCCAGATACCATAAAAGGATATAGACATCACCTAGTCAAAGTACTGTGATAAATCCAGCCATATAGTATATGGAGAGCAATGCCTGTAATGAAACAGCAGTATTTTTTACTATGCAGTGAAAAAATAGTAATAAGACAATTGCTGAGCCCAAGTACAGAAGAAAGGTAAAAGGGAACACTCCTTTAAAGAAAAGGAAGGAAAGAGAAAAGAAAGGGAAAGGAGAATAAAGCTAGAGAGGGGAGGTTAGGAGGGGAAAGAAAGGAAGAGGGAGGACAAGCAAAAATTAGTGAGAAGTACCTTAGAGAAAACGGATGTGGTACGGTAAACCACAGAGGATGTGTGACTGAAAAGCAAATGTATTATACGGTTAAAAACAGTAATGAGGGAAGGGGCAGAAAACCAAAACTGTGTATTCTATGAAAAAGGTAATACCTTAGAGCTGGCATCCAAATGCTAATAGGGGAAAAGCGCTGGAGGCTAGAGCTAGCTAGGTCAAGGCGCTGTATGGAGCTTGCAAAAAGGAGAAAACTGTGAAAATGAGAAAGAAAATGATAGAAAGAGTACTAGAGAGTGACAAAGTATATTGAAATGCCAAGTCTATAAGGGTAAATGAAGTGTTAAATACCTACGCTGGGCAAATGGGATGAGCGCTAATGGCTGCAAACGCAGTAAAGGAGATGCGCTGTGGAAAAACAAAGCCAAAATGTAAAGGAAGCCACAAGCTCAGACAAGCAGTTCTAAGGTAACCCCTACATATTTTAGTGGGGCGCTTTCCATGGCGCTCCCACTATTGCCTTCCTTTACATTTTGGCTTTGTTTTTCCACAGCGCATCTCCTTTGCTGCGTTTGCAGCCATTAGCGCTCATCCCATTTGCCCAGCGTGGCCGCCCAGCTCTAGCCTCCAGCGCTTTTCCCCTATTAGCATTTGGATGCCAGCTCTAAGGTATTACCTTTTTCATAGAATACACAGTTTTGGTTTTCTGCCCCTTCCCTCATTACTGTTTTTAACCGTATAATACATTTGCTTTTCAGTCACACATCCTCTGTGGTTTACCGTACCACATCCGTTTTCTCTAAGGTACTTCTCACTAATTTTTGCTTGTCCTCCCTCTTCCTTTTTTCCTTTCTTTCCCCTCCTAACCTCCCCTCTCTAGCTTTATTCTCCTTTCCCTTTCTTTTCTCTTTCCTTCCTTTTCTTTAAAGGAGTGTTCCCTTTTACCTTTCTTCTGTACTTGGGCTCAGCAATTGTCTTATTACTATTTTTTCACTGCATAGTAAAAAATACTGCTGTTTCATTACAGGCATTGCTCTCCATATACTATATGGCTGGATTTATCACAGTACTTTGACTAGGTGATCTCTACATCCTTTTATGGTATCTGGCTTATTCCTACCTACCTTCTTTAGGTTTTGAAATATCATCAAAAAATTTTTGTCCTTAACAAAAACTCTTTCATATGTCCACTGAGCACCTTTGGAGGATTGAGCCGTGTGAGACTTTATAAATCTGTATTGACATGTCTTTTTATTTGTATTTTTATTTTATGTTCATTATTTTTCTGTTATGTTGCTATTATGCTTTAATTTTTTTTCTTATGTACTCACAATGTTCATTGTGTTATCTTGATATATTTCAGTTCAAAATCTGTACATAGTGTCTGAAGAAGGCCTTTGTTGTACGGCCGAAAACGTTCATCTTTTATGTACATTACTTTTTTCTTCCACGGATGCAATTAAAAGAAAAAAACCACAGCAACAACCATTTTCGTTTGTTCCATTATTTAATATTTAGAGTGCCAAGTTTTGTTTTGATTCTGATATTTGGGCTGGAGACCCTACTTGTGCACCTACATTCAAACTAGTTCATTGAGTGCCATGTTTTTTGTATTACATTAGTATGCTATTAAAAGGTGTATCAGCGGTCATTTTAGGGGTTGAAGGGAACCTTTCACCAGCAATAATGCTATTAACCTGCAGATATGGGCTTAATCTTCAGGTCAATAGCGTTACTAATCCAAAAACTGAAAAAGTGGCTTATTTAATATCAAAATCTCACACCTATAATAGCCGCATAGCAGTTGTTCCCACCAACTGGCTATAGTTTATACAAAACAAAAAACTGACAAGTTGTTTTTCTACATAATTTATCCAAAAATCCAGAATATGCAGTGAGGAAAATAAGTATTTGATACACTGCAGATTTTGCAAGTTTTCCCACAAACTAAGAATAGAGAGGTCTGTAATTTTTTTCATAGGTACACTTCAACTGTGAGAGACAAAATCTAAAAAAAAAACCCAGAAACTCACATTGTATGATTTTTAAATAAATTGTATTTTATTGCATGAGATAAGTATTTAATTCCCTACCAACCAGCAAGAATTCTGGCTCCCACAGACCTGTTAGTTTTTCTTTCGGAAGCCCTCCTACTTTGCACACATTAGCTTGGTGAGAATGCAACAACTGTTGGCACAATTATTAGAAAATGGGAGAAACACAAGATGACTGTCAATCTTCCTCGGTCTGGGGCTCTATGTAAGATCTCACCTCGTGGGTTAAAGGATGATTCTGAGAAAGATCAGGAATCAGCCCAGAACTACACGAGAAGACCTGGTCAATGACCTGAAGAAAGCTGCGACCACAGTCTCAAACATGTCCAGTTCACCAATGACTATCTGGATGATCCAGAGGAGGTATGGGAGAAGGTCATGTGTCAGATAAGACCAAAATAAAACTTTTTCGCATCAACTCCATGTAACGCTTCCCACGGCTGCGGGGCGTCGGGACATGGCATAGCTTGCCTAACTAGCCAATGCTCCCACGCCGTCAGTCCACGACGACGTGAGGCATGAGTCCCAGATGGTAAGAGAATGTGGACCCACTGGACCACGGAGGGAGACCCGGGCCTGCCCGGACTAGTGAAGGGCAGCGACCGGGATCCGTGGCAGCTGAGCATGTGGGCAAGGTGGCGACCTGCAGGACTAGACAACACCGCACAACTTCAGGTAAGAAGAAACATAAAGTTTACTTAAAGAAACACAGTACATAAACAGAAAATATGACCGGGCTCCCGATTCCGCACATCAGAGAAGGGTACACGACTCAGGATCATAGACGAGTGCTGGAGGACATCACGGGTAGATGCAGTCCAGGGTTATCTGGCACGGGCATACTTGGGCGGCCTCTCTCAGGCCTCAGGCGTAGCACAGGCTCAGCTGGAGAACATCAGACACCGACCTCAGACAGACTTCAGACGATGGCGGGGTCATCACGGGTAGATGCAGTCCAGGGTTATCTGGCACGGGCATACTTGAGCGGCCTCTCTCTTAGGCCTCAGGCGTAGCACAGGCTCAGCAGGAGAACATCAGACACCGACCTCAGACAGACTTCAGACGATGGCGGGGTCATCACGGGTAGATGCAGTCCAGGATCATCTGGCACGGGCATACTAGTATGGCCTCACTCTCAGGCCTCAGGCGTAGCACAGGCTCAGCAGGAGAACATCAGACACCGACCCAGGACAGACGTCATCACAGGGTAGACCACGGAGGAACCGGCAGGACTTCGGAACATCAGGAACAAGGACTGGATCTCAGGGACACAGGAACACGGACAGGACATCAGGAACACGGATTGGATCTCAGGGAGTCAGGAACACGGACAGGAACATCAGGAACACGGATTGGATCTCAGGGAGTCAGGAACACAGACAGGAACATCAGTAACACGGATTGGATCTCAGGGAGTCAGGAACACGGACAGGAACATCAGGAACACGGATTGGATCTCAAGGAGTCAGGAACACAGACAGGAACATGGATTGGATCCCAGGGAGTCAGGAACACGGACTGGAACACAGGAACACGGACTGGAACACAGGCATCGGACTCCGGACATCTGGTACCGATCGGCAGGCTCCGGACATCAGGCAGAGATGGATAGGATCCGGACATCTGGAAGTGGTCATCGGACATCGGATATCAGGCCGTGGTCATCAGGGAGGACACGGTCCTCGGACTCCGGACATCTAGTATCGATCTGAAAAGGAACCCCAGCGGTCTGGTGCAAGCCCCGCCAGGCTCAACGGAAGCTGGCCGGGAATTGCACAGAAGCTGAGCACAGAGTAACAGAAGCTCAGCACACACCGGACTCCTCCTTCCAAGATGGACTCAGGTTATATAGCAAGGATTCACAGTCACTGGCACAGGGTTCAGGACACAGCAGGATTTCAGGAACATAACACAGAGGACACTGTTCAGACAGTCAGGTACAGGATGCGATCCAGGTTCAGGAATTAAGGTAATTAGACACAGCAGGAACAGGCCTGGATATATAGCCTCCAGGAACGGCGATCTGGGTAATCAGCCCCCAGCATAGGCGGAAACACAAGACACAGTTCAGACATTCAGGTACCGGGTTAGATCCAGGATCAGGGATTCAGGAAACAGGATACAACAGGAACAGGCCTGGATATGCAGCCTCCAGGAACGGCAATCTGGGTACTCAGCCCCAGGAAGAAACACAAGACAGGACAAGGGGAATCAGCTCTCCAGAGCTGATCAAACTCAGAGCAGGAGCTGAACACACAACCACATACGGCTAGGTTCAGGAATTCAATGTGATTCAATGCGAAGCTCTGGCAACGCCCATCAGAGCTGGGGAACTTTATATATGAACTGCTTCACAGCGATAGGCTGGAGCAGTAATTCTAGTACACACCCAATCCTCATAAAAGCTGGACAGGTGTGGGCCGCGTCCCCTATGCAGAGCCAGACAACTCATTACAGAGCAACAACTGACAGTGGCTGCTACCACACACGTAGTAAATCATGCACCATTGCAGAGGACTTTGCAACCTACGGATGGTCTTCACAGCAGGCCAGGCGTCTGACAGAAGCTGCTGCCACACACGTAGTAAATCATGCACCATTGCAGAGGACTTTGCAACCTACAGATGGTCTTCACAGCAGGCCAGGCGCCTGACAGAAGCTGCTGCCACACATGTAGTAAATCATGCACCATTGCAGAGGACTTTGGAACCTACGGATGGCTTCTGCAGCAGGTCAGGGACCGCACATGCGGGTGGTCATGCAACGCAGCGGAGACACTCACGCAAGTACGGCCACGCAGCAGAGCTGGGAACTGAGCAGCATCCATACAGGTAACAGACAACAGTATCCCAGCTGGTTAGGGGGAAAGGAGCAAAAGGGTTAATGCAAAAGACATGCAGAGTAACGCTGGAAAACAAAGTACAGACAATACCAGCGTTACAGTATCCCCCTCCTCAGGCCCCCTCTTCTGAAGACCCAAGTAAAAAAAATTCCCCAGAAAATTCACTTGGGTTTGGCGGTAAGTCCCACAGTTCACAATATGGCAGCAGAGTTCATAGCTCGAAAAGTCCGAACCGCTGACCAAGCGGAGAATCGGGCAGTCTAGTCCACTTACCATGTGGGGACCAAGCAGTCTAGTTTATACATCAGGTGGAGCTTGGAGAAAAGTCCTGCAGACCACACATGCTCAGCGGAGTCCATGGCCAGAGCTTTCTGTGACGCTTCCCACGGCTGCGGGGCGTTGGGACATGGCATAGCTTGCCTAACTAGCCAATGCTCCCACGCCGCCAGTCCACGACGACGTGAGGCATGAGTCCCAGATGGTAAGAGAATGTGGACCCACTGGACCACGGAGGGAGACCCGGCCTGCCCGGACTAGGGAAGGGCAGCGACCGGGATCCGTGGCAGCTGAGCATGTGGGCAAGGTGGCGACCTGCAGGACTAGACAACACCGCACAACTTCAGGTAAGAAGAAACATAAAGTTTACTTAAAGAAACACAGTACATAAACAGAAAATATGACCGGGCTCCCGATTCCGCACATCAGAGAAGGGTACACGACTCAGGATCATAGACGAGTGCTGGAGGACATCACGGGTAGATGCAGTCCAGGGTTATCAGGCACGGGCATACTTGGGCGGCCTCTCTCAGGCCTCAGGCGTAGCACAGGCTCAGCTGGAGAACATCAGACACCGACCTCAGACAGACTTCAGACGATGGCGGGGTCATCACGGGTAGATGCAGTCCAGGGTTATCTGGCACGGGCATACTTGGGCGGCCTCTCTCTTAGGCCTCAGGCGTAGCACAGACTCAGCAGGAGAACATCAGACACCGACCTCAGACAGACTTCAGACGATGGCGGGGTCATCACGGGTAGATGCAGTCCAGGATCATCTGGCACGGGCATACTAGTATGGCCTCACTCTCAGGCCTCAGGCGTAGCACAGGCTCAGCAGAAGAACATCAGACACCGACCCAGGACAGACGTCATCACAGGGTAGACCACGGAGGAACCGGCAGGACTTCGGGACATCAGGAACAAGGACTGGATCTCAGGGACACAGGAACACGGACAGGACATCAGGAACACGGATTGGATCTCAGGGAGTCAGGAACACGGACAGGAACATCAGGAACACGGATTGGATCTCAGGGAGTCAGGATCACAGACAGGAACATCAGGAACACGGATTGTAACATAGTTATTAAGGTTGAAGGAAGACTTTAAGTCCATCTAGTTCAACCCATATCCTATCCTCAGGAACACGGATTGGATCTCAGCGAGTCAGGAACACAGACAGGAACACGGATTGGATCCCAGGGAGTCAGGAACACGGACTGGAACACAGGAACACGGACTGGAACACAGGCATCGGACTCCGGACATCTGGTACCGATCGGCAGGCTCCGGACATCAGGCAGAGATGGATAGGATCCGGACATCTGGAAGTGGTCATCGGACATCAGGCCGTGGTCATCAGGGAGGACACGGTCCTCGGACTCGGACATCTAGTATCGATCTGAAAAGGAACCCCAGCGGTCTGGTGCAAGCCCCGCCAGGCTCAACGGGAGCTGGCCGGGAATTGCACAGAAGCTGAGCACAGAGTAACAGAAGCTCAGCACACACCGGACTCCTCCTTTCAAGATGGACTCAGGTTATATAGCAAGGATTCACAGTCACTGGCACAGGGTTCAGGACACAGCAGGATTTCAGGAACATAACACAGAGGACACTGTTCAGACAGTCAGGTACAGGATGCGATCCAGGTTCAGGAATTAAGGTAATTAGACACAGCAGGAACAGGCCTGGATATACAGCCTCCAGGAACGGCGATCTGGGTAATCAGCCCCCAGCATAGGCGGAAACACAAGACACAGTTCAGACATTCAGGTACCGGGTTAGATCCAGGATCAGGGATTCAGGAAACAGGATACAACAGGAACAGGCCTGGATATGCAGCCTCCAGGAACGGCAATCTGGGTACTCAGCCCCAGGAAGAAACACAAGACAGGACAAGGGGAATCAGCTCTCCAGAGCTGATCAAACTCAGAGCAGGAGCTGAACACACAACCACATACGGCTAGGTTCAGGAATTCAATGTGATTCAATGCGAAGCTCTGGCAACGCCCATCAGGGCTGGGGAACTTTATATATGAACTGCTTCACAGCGATAGGCTGGAGCAGTACAGACAGTACACACCCAATCCAGTACACACCCAATCCTCATAAAAGCAGGACAGGTGTGGGCCGCGCCCCCTATGCAGAGCCAGACAACTCATTACAGAGGAACAACTGACAGTGGCTGCTGCCACACACGTAGTAAATCATGCACCATTGCAGAGGACTTTGCAACCTACGGATGGTCTTCACAGCAGGCCAGGCGCCTGACAGAAGCTGCTGCCACACACGTAGTAAATCATGCACCATTGCAGAGGACTTTGGAACCTACGGATGGCTTCTGCAGCAGGTCAGGGACCGCACATGCGGGTGGTCATGCAACGCAGCGGAGACACTCACGCAAGTACGGCCACGCAGCAGAGCTGGGAACTGAGCAGCATCCATACAGGTAACAGACAACAGTATCCCAGCTGGTTAGGGGGAAAGGAGCAAAAGGGTTAATGCAAAAGACATGCAGAGTAACGCTGGAAAACAAAGTACAGACAATACCAGCGTTACACTCCACTTGCTGAGTTTGGAGGAAGGAGGATTAGTACAACCCCAAAAACACAGTCCCAAGCGTTAAGCATGATGGGGAAAACATCATACTTTTGGGGGTGCATTTCTGCAAAATAGACAGGATGACTGCACCGTATTAAAGGAGGGATGGATGGGATCATGTGTGGAGCCCAGCTGCGCTCGGTTTCACATATCCTAGAAGTGTGCACGAAGGATTCGTCCACTAGATGTCTCACTACATTCACACACCTTCACCCTACCTCAGCCCACCAGAGGGAGCCCTGATTGGGATATAAAAGGGGGTGAAGGCAGGAAGTCAGTTCAGTTCTGCTCAGTGCAGCTCAGTTCAGAGCAGACAGGTGTGCAGTCAGTCTAAGTCAGAAGTCTGCAGAGCAGCTCTGTTCAGTCTAGCTGAGGAGCCTAGCAAATCAGGCTAGAAAGCTAGGAACGTGCCGACGCTCTGGAGAGCGGCAGAAGAGGCAGCCAGCTAACTGTCAGTGTGTATAGCCTAGTGAGGGCCAGAGTAGGCTGAAGGCAAGAGAGAGCAGCAAAAGGGGCAGAGGAGCCTTACCAGCTCACCCCAGCAAATACAAACCGGACACCGGGTCCGAGCCTACAGGGATCTCCACGACCCAGTAGGAGACAACCGGAATTCTGAGGACTACAGGTTCCAGGAGTCCCACAGAGCTGATACGTAACAGGGTCAGGAGGCACAGAGATACGATAAGCAAGAAAGGTGTACTCCAGGAGAAGGTTCTACCACAAGGTCAGCCAATACGGGACAGAGACTAAGTTAGGCCCAGAAACTCATTACAGAAAGGCAATGAACAGGAGGCCATATACCTACTCAGTGGGAGGATCTGGATGTGCACCCAACAGTGCTCCGGGATGTACCTGCACCATCTCCAGTAAAGGTACCAAAGTGACTTGCGTGTGTGTCCACCTTCTTATTCCTACCCTGCCGGATTCCCTCCGTCCTGCATCCCTACGATTTCGCTGCCCTGACGGTCCGCTCCACCTGTGGGGAGCGATACCACCCTAGCTGCCATAACACCGGCCTCAGTGGACTGCTGCAGCGCTGGTGATCCTCACCAGACACCACAGGTGGCGTCACGATCTATTGACATTTTCCCCTGTAAATATTCCCCTTTTTGGAAGGTGAGCGCCCAGGGCTACGGGCGGAGCCGTGGTCGCCGTGACATCCCCCATAGGAATCAACGGGCTCAGGTCCGAGCACCCCCCATAGCCCTGCGGGCGACTCACATGTATCGCAAGATTTTGGCCAACAACCTTCTTCCCTCAGTAATAGCATTGAAGATGGGTCATGGCTGGGTCTTCCGGCATGACAAATATCTGAAACACACAGCCAGGGCAACTAAGGAGTGTCTCCATATGAAGCATTTCTAGGTCCTGGAGTGGCCTACAAAGACTCCAGACCTGAACCCAATAGAAAATCTTTGGAGGGAGCTGAACCTCAATGTTGCCCAGCGACAGCCCCAAAACCTGAAAGATAATGAGAAGATCTGTTTGGAGGAGTGGGCTAAAATCCCTTCTGCAGTAAGTGCAAACTTGCTCAAGAACTACAGGAAACATCTGACCTCTGTAATTACAAACAAAGGTTTCTGTACCAAATATTAATTTCTGCTTTTCTATTGTACCAAATACATATTTCATGCAATAAAATGCAAATAAATTATGTAAAAATTATACAATGTGATTATTTTCCTAGATTCTGCCTGTCACAGTTGACGTATACCTACGATAAAAATTACAGTCCTCTCCATTCTTTGTTGGTGAGAAAACTTGCAAAATCTGCAGTGTTTCAAATACTTATTTTCCCCATTGTATCTATAAGGAATAGAAATAACTTTGCAGTATATTCACCACTATTAAATCATTCAGACTGTGGAATGGGGTTCAGTAAGCTTACGACTTACAGACAGATCCTGCGTGTGGGTGATCCCTTTGCAGACTTGCAATTCCATAGTTTGAGCAAGAAAGCAGAGATACTGAGAGACGATGAGGAAAACACACCTGCGGCAATGTTTTGGGGACAAACCCCTTTCTCAAGCCTCATTACTAACCTGCCCGGCGCCAGCACACAGAAGAACGCTTCTGCGAAAAAAGGAGAATAAAGTTAATTTTCTCCCAGCAGCATTCAGCTACCTGCAGGCACCAATCAAGTTAGTAATGCAATTAACCTGCAGATTACACCCTATCTGGAGGTTAAAGGGAATCTGTCACCCTAAATTGGCGGGATATTTAAATGATGGCAGTCAGGTCAGATGGGCGGTGTTTTGGGTACTTGCCTTAACATGTTGTTCGCCGCTGTCTCCATTATTTCTGGGAATTGTAGTCGTTGCCCTCCATATAACGCGCCTGCGCATTGAAATCATGAATTGCGCATGCGCAGTATGCTTTGCCCGCAGATTGCAATGCGCAGGCGCGTTATATGGAGGGCAACGACTACAATTCCCAGAAATAATGGAGACAGCGGCAAACAACATGTTAAGGCAAGTACCCAAAACACCGCCCATCTGAACTGACAGCCATCATTTAAATATCCCGCCAATTTAGGGTGACAGATTCCCTTTAATAGACTTTTTGTTGGTGACAGGTTCCCTTTAAGAGTTGATTTCCAAGCAAATCATTTCCCACATTAAGAACAAGAAAAAGGTTTCTCCCCTGTGTGACTGCTCTGGTGACTAAGAAGAGATGATTTCTTCACAAAATATTTTCCACATTCTGAACATGAGAATGGCTTCTCCCCTGTGTGGGTTCTCTGGTGGCTATCAAGATGCGCTTTCCGGTTAAAACATTTTCCACATTCTGAACAGGAAAAAGGCTTCTCCCCTGTATGAATTCTCTGGTGCATAACAAACTCTGATTTCTGATTAAAACATTTCCCACATTCTGAACATGAAAAAGGCTTCTCCCCTGTGTGGGTTCTCTGGTGGCTATCAAGATGAGCTTTCCGGTTAAAACATTTACCACATTCTGAACATGAAAAAGGCTTCTCCCCTGTGTGGGTTCTCTGGTGGCCATCAAGATTCACTTTCCGGTTAAAACATTTCCCACATTCTGAACATAAAAAAGGCTTCTCCCCTGTGTGAGTTTTCTGGTGGCGAACAAGAAGTGATTTCCAGTTAAAACATTTCCCACATTCTGAACATGAAAAAGGCTTCTCCCCTGTATGAATTCTCTGGTGCATAACAAACTCTGATTTCTGATTAAAACATTTCCCACATTCTGAACATGAAAAAGGCTTCTCCCCTGTGTGGGTTCTCTGGTGGCTATCAAGATGAGCTTTCCGGTTAAAACATTTACCACATTCTGAACATGAAAAAGGCTTCTCCCCTGTGTGGGTTCTCTGGTGGCCATCAAGATTCACTTTCCGGTTAAAACATTTCCCACATTCTGAACATAAAAAAGGCTTCTCCCTGTGTGAGTTTTCTGGTGGCGATCAAGAAGTGATTTCCAGTTAAAACATTTCCCACATTCTGAACATGAAAAACGCATTTCCCTGTGTGAGTTCTCTTGTGGTTATCAAGAAGTGCTTTCCGGTTAAAACATTTCCTACATTCTGAACATGAAAAAGGCTTCTCCCCGGTGTGGGTTCTTTGGTGTATAATAACATCTGATTTCCAGTTAAAACATTTCCCACATTCTGAACATGAAAAAGGCTTCTTCCCTGTGTGAGTTCTCTGGTGGCTGTCAAGATGCGCTTTCCGTCTAAAAGATTTCAGACATTTTGAACATGAGAAAAGCTTCTCCCCTGTGTGAATTTTCTGATGTCTGTTAAAACTTGATTTCTCTGTAAAACATTTTCCACATTCTGAACATGAAAATGGCTTCTCCACTGTGTCAGTTTTCTTGTGGCTAACAAGATTTGATTTCTGGCTAAAACATTTCTTACAAATGGAACAAGAAAATCTACTCTCTGCTGTCTGAATTTTTTGATGTTTAAGAAAACACTTTTTGAGGGGGAAATTACTTCCATGTTCTGAACGTGAAAATGGCTTCTTTGCTTTAGGAGCAGTTCTTTTTAAAATGCTTTTTTTGTGACTTTGATTTTCCTTAGTAGTCGGTAATGAATCAGAAGACAGGACCTGTTTCAAAGAATCAGATGATTGATCTTTGCTGTGAAGGGATGATGGTATATCTGGAGTAACAGAAATCACTTCAGCTGTATCTTGTAGAATCTCAAGATCATCTGATTTAAAAATTGAAGATGTCAGCTGTCCCTCTGATTTCCTGGTACAGTCATCTGTCAAGAATAAAACCAATTATTATTTTTTTTTGAATAAAATATCCTTGGATTTTAAGTTTTTGATCATTCACAAAACAATGGCAGTTCACAGTCTAATAAAAAAAACTCATAGCATGAACCAGCAGAGTGTGGTGATCAACTGTTTGCTCATTCGGCCTCACAAATATGCCACCAAACAATGTTATGTAGGTGAAAATAATATCGATACAAGCTTCTACTCATCCCGCAAAAAACAAGTCCCCACTCAGGTCCATCATCTGTCAACAGAAAAACAGAAGTTTCCATAGTGGCTCAAAGGCTAGAGTAACATGGTTTCCATAAACCAATCCAGCAATATCTTCTCTCCCAAAGTCAAAACTGCCCCTCGCTTCTGAGACTTGCAGTGTATCCAAACCCCAATTCAACATCCATGCATTCGGCATTACTATTGTGAGAAGAACCCACTTAGTTTATGGTGTGTGTCTCCTGGAGCACAATCTGGGCACTATGTGTGGGGAATAAAATGGCAAATGTGCAATTTTCACTCTCCAACTTCCACTGCTAATTTCCAGAAAGTGCCTGTGGAGTCAAAATAGTCACTTCTATAGATTAATTCACTGAGGGTTTTATTTTAAAAATGGAGTCACTTTATGGGGATTTCTACTGCTCTGGTTTTCTGCCATTTTGTCATATTAGGGCTTCTGCAAATGGAGTGTCACATCTTCTCTGGGATCTGCTCCTGCGAAATCTGCTTCTGTCACTAGATGCGGTGTCAAAGATACACAGCCGGGAGGGGGGAGGGTCACGCAGATCCACTTGCTGTTATCACTTCATTAAGGGAATGCAACTCCCCTGATTCCAATTGTCAGGACAGTATGAAATTGACCAATGATTGATGGATGAGACCGCAGCTGCTCCCACTAGCAGGCCGGTTATTAGGTAACTAATAGGTAGCATGTGGTATAGACACCCCCCGATTCCAAAGCATGAAATATATGTATATACCCCAGAACGGTCACTTCCAACTTCACTATAACACAGAAACTAGTCACTGCCACCACCAATCGTTTATACAGGCCAATTGAACACCCATTGCAGATATAGTATGGCTTCGGGGTGCAGTTTACAGAGTTAGGGTATGTGCACATGTTGCAGATTTGCCTGATTTTTAGTAATAAACAGAATAACATGGTACATAAAGAGTTAAATAAAGACACACAAATTCTGCGCAATGTTTAATTAAAAAAAAAATAAAAATGGAGTGGGCTCCCGCGCAATTTTCTGCGCCAGAGAGGGAAAGCCAGCGACTGGGGGCCGCTGTTTATAGCCTGGGACGTGGGTAATACCCATGGATCTTCCCAGGCTAAGAATATCAGCCTGCAGCTGTATATTTAGCCTTTACTGGCTATTAAAATAGGGGGACCCCCCAAAAAAATGACGTTGGGGTCCCCCTGCAGGCTGATATTCATAGCCTAGTAAGGGGCCATGGATATTAGCCCCCCGGCTACAAACACCAGCTCTCAGCCACCCCAGAAATGGCGCATCTCTAAGATGCGCCAATTCCGGCACTTAGCCTCTCTCTTCCTACTGCTCTGTAGTGGTGGCATATGGGGTAATAGGGGGTTGATGTCACCTTTGTATTGTAAGGTGACATCAAGCCCGGTTAGCCAGGTTAGTAATAATGGAGAGGCGTCAATAAGACACCGATCCATTACTAATCCTATAGTTGTACATGGGTTAAAAAAGGCACAGCCAAAATAAAGTATTTTAATGAAATAGAACACCACACAGTTTTCCATCTTTATTGTACGCCTAATTCCTGTGACGCCCTCGATCCCCTGTAAAAAAAATAAAATAAACATAACCATATACTCCCTGTTCCGACGTAATTCATGTCACAACAAGTGTCCCACGACTATCTCCCCTATATAGCTGTCACATCAGGAGATGTGACCACTCTACAGGGCCTCCAGTGACTCACTGACAGGAGACAATGGCTCCTGCAGTGTTATCACTGAGGGGTCACTTGAGTTCATCTTCTCACTTGATGGCAATGCTGCGTGAGAATTTTCCCATGCAAAGTGTTAGGGTCTGTGGAACGCACCAAATAACTATAAATAGTGGGTGCGTTCACAGCCCGGGGTCCACCGTGCAGGCAGAGCCTGCTGCTAGTAAGATGGTGGTACAGGCGAACTCTGTTACTTCACAGTCGCAAACATAGATGCTGTGGCACTATATGGCGGTATAAGCGAACTCTGTTACACCACAGAGTCGCTGAGGTAGAGACGCAGAGAAAGAGACTGTGTCCTGTTAACACCACAGGGATACACAGATAACTGCTGTGCGGATAGCAGTCCGTGGTCATGTAGTCAGCAACGCAAACAAGCAACTCCTCACCGGAGAAAGCGGTATTCTAGGGGCTTATTTCAGCCAGGCCCTGAACACGTGCATACAAATCTCCTCACCGGAGGTGCCGGTATTCTAGGGGCTTATTTCAGCCGAGCCCTAACCACATGCGTGCATGATCACACTGGCGCAAAGCACATAACACAATTGATACTAGCGCACGGCCGAGCGGCCATGCACAATTTTTATAGCAGCAGCTACAGGACTTTCCAGAAAAGGACCAATGAGAAACTGTTTCAGAATACAAGCAGTCTCAGGACCTTCCTGGCGGACCAATAGGAGCTGCTGTAGTACCTGAGCATGTGACCCTTGATCTCCAATGAGAGATCTTACCCTGGGCATGCTCAGAAGGGGAAACGCAGGACTTAGTCCCAAAGACGTCTGCTCGCCGCTGACCAGTACTGGCTACAATAGCAGAAGCTGGAGAGGCAGCAGTAAACCTCTGCACAGTACTAGGCTGCGCAAGACGCTGGGACCGACGTCTCTGCTGAGGAGGCTCCACTGCGGCCGGAGATGGATGGGGGACAGCAGCGGGAATGGCTCGAGATTCCACCTGTGCAGAAGCGGGAACTCGACCTCTAACACAGAGTTGCCACAAGTGACAGGATGAACACCTGTGACCTGACGGCGGAGTGATACAGTGCAGAAGGAAACCTTCCTCAGTGTGCAACCGGAGGCCCCTGGAGAGCGGTCACATCTGCCGATGTGACAGCTCTCCGCGGGAGCTCATTGTGGGACAATCGTTATTATATGGATTACGTTGGAACAGGGAGTATACGGTTGTGTTTATTTTATTTTTTTACAGGGGATCGTGGGCTTCGGGGATTAGAAGTATGGTGAGTATGTACTGTATGTTCGTATGTGTTTTTTTTTACAATTCAACACAGTGGCCGGATGATGGGAATACTAGTGTCCCATCATCGGCCACTCATGTCACTGTAGCAGGCATAGCCGGATAGGACTAGTCCCATCGGACGATGCCTGCCTACACACAGACATGTACACATACACAGCTAGTCACACACCCGCACGCACACACACACACACACACACACACAGACCCGCACACACACATAGATACACACAGACACCGGCACACATACAGTCTGCGGTTTTGCTGCGGATGTGCCTGACTCAATGCTAGTCAATGGGTGCAGAAACACTGCAGGTCTACAAAAAGAATTGCTATGCTGCGGAAAAAAACACTGCAAATTTGTGTGTATTTTTCCACAGCATGTGCACAACAAATCTCAAAATCACATAGCATAGCATTGGCTGTGCACTACACTGCGGATTTGATGCAATTCAACGAGTCCAAAAACGCTGGGGATCCGTATCTAAATCTGCAACGTGTGCACACAGCCAAAAAGCAACAGAGCTATAAAATGTTATATTTAATCCAGAAAGATAGGCAGTGTTTATAATATACAAAATGGCAACAAAACAATACAATAATGTTGTGAATGTGTTAGAAATGAATTCTGAGCGGGAGCTCCCTCTGGTGGTTACAAACAGTACTGAACCATTCAATGAAGATTGTGAAGATTGGCGATCAGGAGTTACAGACTGGTCTTATATAAGGGAGGTTCCCTCCCATCAGGGTTGCCGGTGATCAATTGTTCTTGTCTCAACTTTGGTTCCTGGTTCACAGCTTGCTGTGTTTTGCCTGCATCTTCTGCTAACAGATAAGATTTTTTCTGCTTGTATTTTTGTGCTTGCTTTTTGCATTGTTTCCTGCACTCTTGTGGAGGTCAGCCAGGTCCCCTCCGGGGGCTTGTGCTCCTCTCAGTTTGTCTGAGCCTCTGTTTGTTCATTTGCCTTTTCCAGTTTTTTCAGTGGCTGTGGCTTGGTTTTGTTACACCAGAGAACTAATTTAGGTGGTAGAGGTCGTGTGATCTCAGGTGTTTTTGTAATTAGTAGAGTTGGTACTTTTTAGGGTATTTTGGGATTGCAGTAAGTGTCCTTCCTATCCTTTTCTTTCTAGGAAGATTTGGCCCCAACGTTTGCTCATACTATTTTCTGTCTGTGTCTGTATTTCCTCTTGTCTAACCGCCATTACATGTTTGGGGGCTTCCTATGTTCTTTGGGGATCTGCTCCGGGGCAGATAGTTTTCCTCTTTCTATCTTTAGGTGTAGTTAGCTTCTCAGGCTGTGACGAGGCGTCTAGGACCAACGTAGGTACGCTCCACGGCTGCCTTTAGTTGTGGTGGTTAGTCAGGGTACTGCAATCCAGTAGATTCCAACCTCTCTGGTGTATTGCCGTTTTTGCCTGCTCTCCTCAGCTACCAAAACATAACAGTATCACCGGCCAAACTGAAAATTATATTGTACTCACAGAAGGGAAAAATAGTGTGGAAAAAAAAAAGGGATTGTCAGAGTTGTCAGATTTTTTTTTTTCCCTCTGTTTCTCTGAGTGCTGAGGAGGATTTTTTTTTCTCTCAATGGAGCTTGCACAGTTGTCTGGCCGTGTGGATCAGCTTGCCACTGAAGTTCGGAGTATTGCTATCTATCTTGCAGGGTTGCCTGTTGTGGAACCTAGGATTCCCATGCCAGATTTGTTTTTAGGGGATCGAGCGAAATTTCTGAATTTCAAAAATAACTGCAAATTGTTTCTTGCCTTAAAACCTAAGTCCTCAGGGAACGCAGCGCAGCAGGTTCAAATTGTCATCTCTCTCCTGCGCGGCGATCCTCAGGATTGGGCTTTTTCCCTGACACCTGGGGACACTGTTTTGAGTAATGTCGATGCATTTTTTCTGGCTCTGGGGTTATTGTACGATGAACCTAATGTCACTGATCAAGCTGAAAAAACCTTGTTGGCATTAAATCAGGGGCTGAGGACGCTGAGTTATACTGTCAGAAATTTCGTAAGTGGGCAGTCCTGACCAAATGGAATGATGATGCTTTGGCAGCCCTTTTTCGGAAGGGTCTGTCAGAGAATGTAAAAGATGTTATGGTGGGTTTCCCTGCTCCCTCTGGTCTCAATGATTCTATGTCATTAGCGATTCAAATTGACAGACGTTTGCGTGAGCGTAGAGGTATGCGTGGAATAGTGTTGCCTTGTGAACCAGCTTCTGAACCCATGCAGTGTGATAGAGTGGATTCTGGGGCACAGCGTCATATGAGTTTCGAAAACGCAATGGGTTATGTTTCTACTGTGGTGACGCCTCTCATGCTATTTCAGTCTGCCCTAAGCGGGGAAGACGTTTTGCACGCTCAGTTGTCTTGGGTAGTGTTCAGACTAAATTTCTGTTGACTGTTACCCTGATTTGCTCCCTGTCCACATTTTCTGCTCAGGCTTTTCTTGATTCGGGAGCAGCTATTAACCTGATGGATTTTGATTTTGCTAAACATGGGTTTCCCTTGATACCCCTACGGAAGTCTATTCCCCTACTAGGGATTGATTCTACCCCTTTGGCTGAGAATAAACCCCAGTTCTCTACTCAGGTGATAATGAGGGTTGAACCTGATCATCAGGAGAGTTGCAAATTTTTGGTGCTGTATAATCTGCATGACATAATTGTACTAGGTGTTCCTTGGTTACAGTCTCATAATCCTGTTTCGGATTGGAAATCTGTGTCTGTAACCAGTTGGGGCTGCCAATGTGTTAATGCCAACACTCCTGTTTTTTCTGCCTCTCCCCAGGCTCAGGATGTTCCTGATTTTTTGACTGATTTTTCTGATGTGTTTAGCGAAAGTAAATCTGCATCCTTGCCCCCTCATAGGAGCTATGACTGCGCTATTGAATTAGTGCCTGGTAGTAAATTCCCTAAAGGTCGCCTTTTTAACTTGTCTGTACCTGAACATGACGCTATGCGGTCTTATATCAAGGAGTCATTGGAGAAGGGTCATATCAGACCATCCTCTTCACCCTTGGGTGCTGGTTTTTTCTTTGTGGCCAAAAAGGATGGTTCATTAAGGCCGTGTATTGATTATCATCTCTTGAACAATATCACTGTGAAATATCAATATCCGTTACTCTTGATTTCTGACCTGTTTTCCAGGGTGAAAAGTGCTACTTGGTTTACCAAGCTTGACCTCAGGGGGGCGTATAACCTTATTCGCATTAAGCACGGGGATGAATGGAAGACGGCATTCAATACCCCAGAGGGGCATTTTGAGTACCTAGTGATGCCTTTTGGGCTCACTAATGCTCCTTCTGTCTTCCAGTCCTTCATGAATGACATTTTCAGGGATTTTGTGGATAAATTTCTGATTGTTTATTTGGATGATATCTTGATTTTTTCCAATGACTGGGACTCTCATGTGAAACATGTTCGAACTGTATTCCAGATTTTGAGAGAAAATGCTCTGTATGTGAAGGGATCAAAGTGTCTTTTTGGCGTACAGAGGATCTCATTTTTGGGATTCATTTTGTCCCCATCTGTTATTGAAATGGACCCGGTCAAGGTTCAGGCCATCTGTGATTGGGTCCAACCTACTTCATTAAAGGCTCTTCAAAGATTTTTGGGTTTTGCCAATTTTTATCGTAAATTTATTGGTAATTTCTCGGTTATTGTTAAACCATTAACTGATTTGACCAAAAAGGGTTCTGATGTGGTGAATTGGCCTCCTGAGGCAGTCTCTGCATTTCAGGAACTTAAGCAGAGATTCACTTCTGCTCCTGTTCTACGGCAGCCTGATGTTTCTCTGCCATTTCAGGTGGAGGTTGATGCCTCTGAAATTGGGGCAGGTGCCGTTTTGTCCCAAAGAGAACCAGAGACCTCTAAAAGTAACCCTTGTGCCTTTTTCTCTCGAAAATTTTCTCCAACTGAACGTAATTATGACGTGGGTAATCGGGAGTTATTGGCCATGAAGTGGGCTTTTGAAGAGTGGAGACATTGGCTGGAGGGAGCCAAACATCAGGTGGTGGTCCTCACGGACCATAAGAATCTGGTTTATCTGGAATCAGCCAAGCGACTTAATCCTAGACAGGCCAGGTGGGCCTTGTTTTTCACACGTTTTAATTTTGTGGTTTCCTTTCTTCCTGGCACTAAGAATGTTAAGGCGGATGCCCTATCGAGGAGTTTCCTTGCGGACTCTCCTGAGTTATCTGATCCTGCTGTTATTTTGAAAGAGGGTGTAGTTCTTTCCGCCATCTCACCCAATTTGAGACTGGCTCTGGAAGGGTGTCAGGAGGATAAACCCGAGCGCTGCCCTATTGGGAAATTGTTTGTCCCAGACCGGTGGAAAAAGAGTGTGATGTCTGAGATTCATTGTTCCGCGTTGGCCGGTCATCCCGGAATTTTTGGTACCAGAGACTTGGTTAGTCGGTCCTTTTGGTGGCCTACTTTGTCTCGTGACGTCAGGGAATTTGTGCAGTCCTGCGGGACTTGCTCTCGCTCCAAGCCTTGCTCTCGCTCTAGTGGTTTGTTGATGCCATTGCCTGTGCCCAAGAGACCATGGACCCATATCTCTATGGATTTCATTTCCGACCTCCCTGTTTCTCAGAGAATGACCGTTATCTGGGTGATTTGTGATAGGTTTTCCAAGATGATACATCTTGTGCCATTACCTAAGTTGCCTTCCTCCTCTGAATTGGTGCCTTTGTTCCTTCAGCACGTGGTTCGGTTACACGGCATTCCTGAGAACATTGTGTCTGACAGAGGAGTCCAGTTTGTTTCCAGATTTTGGAGGACTTTTTGTTCTAAACTTGGTGTTCAATTGTCTTTCTCCTCGGCATTTCATCCTCAGACCAATGGACAAACAGAGAACAAACCAGACATTGGAGACTTATCTGAGATGCTTTGTGTCTGCTGATCAGGATGACTGGGTCTCTTTTTTGCCTTTAGCTGAGTTTGCTCTTAATAATAGGGCTAGCTCTGCCACTTTGATGTCTCCATCTTTCTGCAATTTTGGGTTTCACCCTCGATTTTCTTTGGGACAGATGGAGGCTTCTGTCTGTCCGGGTGTTGACTCTGTTGTGGAGCGTATGCAGCAGATTTGGGACCAGGTAGTGGAGAGGTTGTCCCTCTCTCAGGAGAGGGCCCAGCGGTTTGCCAACCGGCATAGGACTGATGGTCCTTGGTTTGAAGTGGGGGACTTGGTCTGGTTGTCCTCAAGAAATATCCCTATGAGAGTTGCATCTCCTTAGTTTAAGCCTAGATTCATTGGACCTTATAAGATCATGGAGGTTCTTAATCCTGTTTCCTTTCGTTTACTTCTTCCAGGGACATTTAAGATCCATAACGTGTTCCACAAGTCCTTATTGAAGAGGTTTGTCGAGCCAGTGGTTCCTATGGCTGCGCCTCCTGACCCTGTTTTGGTTGAGGGCAATCTGGAGTATGTGGTTGAGAAAATATTGGATTCTCGTTTTTCCAGACGGAAACCCCAGTATTTGGTTAAGTGGAGAGGTTATGGTCAGGAGGACAATTCTTGGGTGTTTGCTTCGGACATCCATGCTAGGAGACTGATCCGTGCGTATCACAGAGCTCATCCTGACCGACCTGGTTGCCCAAGTGAGGGTTCGGTGACCCCTCCTCAAGGGGGGGGTACTGTTGTGAATGTGTTAGAAATGAATTCTGAGCGGGAGCTCCCTCTGGTGGTTACAAACAGTACTGAACCATTCAATAAAGATTGTGAAGATTGGCGATCAGGAGTTACAGACTGGTCTTATATAAGGGAGGTTCCCTCCCATCAGGGTTGCCGGTGATCAATTGTTCTTGTCTCAACTTTGGTTCCTGGTTCACAGCTTGCTGTGTTTTGCCTGCATCTTCTGCTAACAGATAAGATTTTTTCTGCTTGTATTTTTGTGCTTGCTTTTTGCATTGTTTCCTGCACTCTTGTGGAGGTCAGCCAGGTCCCCTCCGGGGGCTTGTGCTCCTCTCAGTTTGTCTGAGCCTCTGTTGTTTGTTCATTTGCCTTTTCCAGTTTTTTCAGTGGCTGTGGCTTGGTTTTGTTACACCAGAGAACTAATTTAGGTGGTAGAGGTCGTGTGATCTCAGGTGTTTTTGTAATTAGTAGAGTTGGTACTTTTTAGGGTTTTTTGGGATTGCAGTAAGTGTCCTTCCTATCCTTTTCTTTCTAGGAAGATTTGGCCCCAACGTTTGCTCATACTATTTTCTGTCTGTGTCTGTATTTCCTCTTGTCTAACCGCCATTACATGTTTGGGGGCTTCCTATGTTCTTTGGGGATCTGCTCCGGGGCAGATAGTTTTCCTCTTTCTATCTTTAGGTGTAGTTAGCTTCTCAGGCTGTGACGAGGCGTCTAGGACCAACGTAGGTACGCTCCACGGCTGCCTTTAGTTGTGGTGGTTAGTCAGGGTACTGCAATCCAGTAGATTCAAACCTCTCTGGTGTATTGCCGTTTTTGCCTGCTCTCCTCAGCTACCAAAACATAACACAATAAGTGCAATTACATAAAATAAAAGGGATAAAAGAAGAAAATTACTAAACGTAGTCACAGAAATGGCTGAGCTTAGAAAAGGGAAGCACTTCGATTGGGAATAGGACAGAACCTGCACAGCGAACTGACAATAACCCAGAGCAAGCATCTGATTTTTATTAGCTCCTAAGTTTCACCCATATACTTCACCTTGATTACCTAATGTGGGGCTGTTTGTGAAATGTTTTCAGCTCTTCAGGATTTTAGGATATTCACAACTTACAAGATATCTTAGCCTCTAAAGATCACAGGCGCCAGATATTGACAACATATTTTATCATGATTTTACATGTACGCAAAGTCCAAATATGACCTGGGTCACATCATCATCAGACCAATATTCAGTTGGAGGGATTCTAATGGCCCCCCGGTGATGTGAATTAATGCATCATGTTATTCTCTTTGTTATGAAAATATATATGTCATACATATCGGATTGATACCAACCCCAATATTCCTATCTGAACCCCGGAGCCGGGCTGGTTACAATCTGTGCTGTGTGAATAGTGGTTCTGTGCCTGGGAAAGCACAAGTCTCCTAAAGTAAACACCTCTCCTTTTAGTATCTCTTTTCCCCTAGAAGACATTTCCTGTTTAATTACCTGTACACTACAGGGGTCCTCTGCTTCAAAAGAAGATAAAGCATTCTCTCTCACTTTCCATATGTTCCATTGTGAAGTCTTACTATAAAGAGAGTTTACATTGTCAGCTCTTCCTATGTGTTAGTTAGCATTGCTTACTTCCTAGGTATATGTAATTCTCCCCCTTCACCACATGTTACTTTGTGAGGGGAGGAGGACATCTCACTAGAGATGTAATGGGGTTTTAATTTTTCTTTGAAACGTGGCTTTATTCATTCTGCAGGCGGCGCTGGTAATGTAGGAGACATTGGAAACAGGGGCTCTGTCCAGCCTCTAAGATTAGGGTGCCTGGGACCAGTAGTACCATCCAGTCTGGCAGTATGAGTGTGTGCTGTCCAGCTGAAGTAATCTGCTCTCTGCTTCAGCCATTTATAAAGCACCACACCCTACTAAAGCATGCAGCATATTGCCGGAAGCTGCCAGATACAGCCTAAGGCCGGGATCACAGTTGCGAGAAACTCGCACGATTCTTGTGCAAGTCTCTCACATGAACACCCGGCGCTGCCGCCGGCACTCAGACCGGAGCATGCGGCTGCATGTAATTCTATGCAGATGCACGCTCCTGTCCGAGTGCCGGCGGGGTAATTAGAGTATGGGGCTCGGTGGCTCTTGGTAATCTAAACTATAGTAAGGGCCAATATTTTCTGTTAGATGAGTTTCAAGAAGAAATATTAGATATTCATAGAGAACTTTTTATAATACTGCAGAGCTGAGGTGTCTTAAATGTAGATCTTGGACATTTAGAAGAGGTGATGGAGACCTTTTATTAAAGACTAACAGGGAGTTACAGACTCACATAAGTGACGCAGGCCGATCGCACCACAAATAAACCATTATACAGAATGAACCTGTTAAAAAAAGACATAGAATATAAAAAACATGTTACATCCCCAACAACAACGTATGTACGAGGGGAGAACTCCAACACTAAACCAGAGTTGCACTCATTTATGGTGGACCATTGGAGCTACTATGAGTCCTGACCAGAAGATTAGAGAAAATAATATTGCTCCCCATTCCATGAGAGATTGTGCAGTAATCTGAATTCCTTAGGATCGAAAACAATGTAATTTATGACGTGGAGTGAATCCATGAGACCAGGGCTCGAGCCATGCCAACACATCTCCTGCAGGCGTGAATAAATGTATATTACAGCCATCAGCCACACACAACTTAGAGATATATCATGGCACAGGTGTAATGGTTTTATGTAGTTATCACAATCTTGTTTGAAGTTAGTTGGTTTTAAAAGAAATTGAAATGTCCGGATAAAGGGAAACTCTGCTGTTATTGTACAGAAATTCACACTTGGCCTCACTGCACAATTAATGTTATTGATCATAAAAGTGAAGTTTGGCAGAAAGACTGGACCTGGTCTTATAGGGACCAGATGAGACATTCAACAGGCATTTTGTTTTAGATCGTAAACGAGATACCACCAGTGTAAGACTTATTATATTAGAAGAAATATCAGAACATGTCTAATAGGTTCCTGGTGCAGGGCGGTGTACTGTATATTATTAATGTCAGGCTGGACCCTTAATAATCGATATTCGGCTAATACCTCGCCTTTTACTATTCAGATTCCTTTGAACTATATTCTACACTTGGCGACTAAAGGAGACGAATCCGTTTACTAATAAAAGAGATATTTATTATACACAACCAGAAGTCGACTGTAATTAATAACCAAACGCACTGTGGTGTAGTGACCCCTGATGCAGCTAGGGGCACTGTGTAGGCTCCTCGGGATATTCATGGAGGCATATGATGGATGGACAGTATGTATCGCAGAGGTGGGTGGCCCTGTGATGGAAGCCTGGATATGTTTTGGTTCAGCAGATCTACTGCTTAGTTGTGCTATACATTGGGAGGCTTCCAGGTGACTTGGAGAGCTGGGCGGGTCCAGTCACCTACAAACCCACCCAAGGGGTATGTGTCTGAATACCTAAGATAAAACCTGTATGTGGTTGTGTGTATCTGAAGGACCTATGATGAGGTCATGATCAGGTGACCTAACCATGTGATCCTGACCTCACCTGTGGGAGTGGTTACGCCTATGTAACAAAGTGTGCTTGGCACCTGTGAGAGAGTGTGTGGGAGTCTGCCAGTGTGGACAGGCTTCCATGTGTCCAAGGCAGGACATTACAGAGAGGTCTCTGTGACTGAAGACCGCAAGACTGTGACTCGACCGCAAGGGAAAGCGAGTGCAGTAAGGTGGAGCCAAGTAAAAATGGCCGATCTTCCTCTCGCCGCAGGGGCCGCGGAAAGGCGGGACAGGCTACATCCTCTAAGAAGAGAAATGATGAGGAAGAGTCAGGGTCAGGTACCGGTCAGGTGACTGTCCTTGATAAGGAGGCAGAGCTGGAGCTCTCTGAAGTTACCGGGAGTCGTGAGACAGTGGAAACTGTGGATGCAGGAACGGGTGGAACTCTGGAGACGCAGAGTGTGCGTGGGCAAGAGTGCTCAGTCAAAAATTTAATTAAAGAGGTGATGGTGCGACATGTGCTGGCTAAAAGAGAGCAGGACAATGAGATAGAGCTGTTTAAAGAAACAGTGAAAGAGGCAGTCGAGCAAGAAAGGGTCCTGAGACGAATAATTGAGCACAGAATGGAGGAGCTGGAGAAGGAAGTCTCTAAGCTCAGGGAGGCCCAAGTGAAGCACCAGCAGGAGCTTCTCCGGAGGGAGGATGAGTGTCGCTGTTTGGCAGAGGAGCGAGATAAAGTTCTCCGTATGCTCAAGATACAGGAGGAGACTGGTGTCCAGCTCCAGAAATCTACAGGAGAAATCCAGCAGGGGAAGTGCCATGCAGATGGCCACACAAAGGAGATCGAGGTCTTGGAAAACCGTACTAACGCTCAGGACGAGGAGGTACAACAGTCTGTCCAAGAAGGTGACGGGTCGGTTTTCAAGTGTGTAATAGAGATACCCGAAGACCTGCGAGAAGTGTGTGCCAGTGAGGAGGTGCATGAGGCCTTTAGAAAGACAGTAGAAGCATGCAGTGTGAACTGGGTGCCAGAGATGAAACAGTTAGTCATACTGTCGACTAAGGAAGTCACACTGAAGCGAGTGGCTATCCTGAGGGACATGCACCTACATTGTCTCCGCACGAAACAGGTGATCCTGTGGAGAAATAAAGAAGCCGCTCGACGTCTGGAGCAAGCAAGAAAGACGCAAAATCAGCTTGGCTTGGTGGAAGACATCATTCAAGTGCCCAGAGATCTGGTGAAGAAAGTCATCGGAAGACTTGGGAAAGTGATGCAGGAGATGGTGAATAAGTCCGGTGTGACGAGAGTCAGGATTCCGGCTGATGACGAAGTCCAGGTCAGGGGTGAAGGTGGGATGGTCCCATTCCTCGTTGTCGGATCCAGGGAGAGCCTTGGGAATATCCGGATGCTCCTGGAGTATCGTGTGTCATACTTGAGAGAAGTAGAGCAGCTACGACTGGTGAGGGAGCAGGTCAACAGAAAGCTGCAGGAAATGGAAAGAAGATGGCCGCCACCTTCAATCCGTAGTGTTGAGAGGCGAAGAGCGCCTGATGGAAGAGGTAGAAACAGTGATGCCTCAGTTAGCTCAGTGATGAGTGACCTAAGCAAGAGAACCTGTAGTGGACGAAATAAAAAGGACTCAGACAAGACAGGACGTATGGGTGCAAGGGAATTGCGACGCCGTACTGACCGCTGGGGAGGCAGGTGGTCTGACAGAGGGCCCGACTTAGCCAGATGGTTTGACTGGCAGAGACGACCGAGATGGATCTCTGGTCGGGTAACAAGTGTTCAACCCCACAAGTTTGAACAGAGGGGGGAGGTATGTGGTGTAGTGACCCCTGGAGTGAGGCTCCAGGCAGGAGCTGAAGCATTGAAGAGTTGTATTGTATGTTACCATATGGTTTATGATGTAATAAACCTAAGGACTTTTTGCATAAGAAAGTGTCTCCTGATTTACCTCTGAAGCAGCCGAGTGAGTGAAACCTTACAGCACAATAATACACACAATAATATAGAATTTAACCCACAATAACCTTAATATTTCCCTAATATTATTTCCTTCCAACTACCTAAATTACACACACACATACAGCCCATCACTCCATCCCTATGGGGAAAGGGTTAACAAATAGCAGTGACACTTAGCAGTCTTGAAGATGAGGCGGTTTGGCTGTTGGTTCTTGCAGGGATGAATGGAAGGGGTTAACAACAAGGGCTGATGAAGGAGGAGGCAGAAACAGCTGCCTAAGGGGCAGAGAGGAGAGATGCAGGGACACAGGGGGCGGCCGGACAGGGTTTTAGCTGCTGGTGCTGAGGGAGTCAACACGTGGGGCAGGAGAGAGAGGACGGGGCAGCAAGGGCAGGCGGCAGAGAAGAGAGCGTGGGAGCGCTGCCGCTGGATATTTAAATCCGGCAGGGGCGCGCTCCCAGATGGCCACGCCCCCACTCCCGTTCGGACACGCCCCTGCCTGCACACATGTTGGCAGGGTGCGAGCGCTACAATCCCAGCATGCGTGAGTCCCTGCTCGCACCCTGACATGGCGGCGGGGCGCTCTACAGTGCCAGGCACCTGTACAGATATGATTATATCAGCGCTGGCGCCCGGACACCCGCGTCAGAACAAAGGATCTCATTGATCCTCTCCTCCTGATAGTGTGGCCATCTCCTGACATGGTAACTAACATGTCAGCATAGAGCCATGCCCAGACATTTCTGTCCAGGGCACATCTGTATGGCCTATGGAGGGGACATTGCCACATATGGGGGACATTATAAAAGGGAATATGGAGAAAATATATATAAATATATATATCTGCATGCAAATACATATATAAATGTACAACCTGGGGCTCTTCCTTTTACAATTCCAAAGACTTGTGAATAGGGAATCCCATTGGATTTTTAAACCTGAGGGCCTGAATGAGAGCACTGAAAATACGACATAATAGGGGTATTTTTCTGAATAATCCTTAGGCATTTTGGTTGTTGCCATGTATGTTTATTTTTCTTTACATGTATTTTATTGCACATCCAATATGCATTTTACATCTATCTGTATTATTTTGTATAAGAAGAAAGGTTTCAATACATAAAACTGTGCGCCATAAGCGCGGTTTAATTAATGAGTTAAGCAACTGGATTAGTGACTCAGTTTTGGAGGATATAGAACATCCACAATGTATAATTTGTATATGTCTCAGGAAGGAGCTGGTTCACATCGGAAATGTGTAGAATTTTAAAATTAAAATTTTTTACATTCATTTGTTTTGATACCCAACTTTATAGCTCAGCACTTGGCAGCGCTTTTCAAACCCTGATTTTTCCTTCTTCCCATATTAGGGATCTTGGAAGCCAACAGCATCATTACCCTCCGCTTTCTCTAAGAGGCCCATCATAATAAATTTCTACCTTATCAGCATATTCTACGTACGCTGTCATTTTACTTTGTAGTTTACAGATCTGGGCAGGTAACGGTCAGCGTCTCCTAATCCCATGGGGGAGGTGGATCCTCCACGTTGTAAGTTCTATAGAAAAGGGCTTTCACTGCCCAAAGTCATTTGTGCAATTTTGGGTGGAGGAGAATGTTGTGGCAAAATGGTGATCATGGTAATACGGCCGGACCACCGATAAAGCAGCCACAGCCGGTGACTGAGAAGAATCTGTGACTTCTCTGCATTTACTGGTTACTACTCACCTGGGTAGTCATATGTAGGAATCTCCTCTTTACACCGCTCATCACCCCTCACATATGTCTCTGTAGTATTAATATGGGTCAGATCTTCACCCTGAAACAAATATTGTAAAAGTCACAGACAGATGGAGAAGTCACATCTATGATCAGCTCTAATCCTGCCATCTCCACCGTTCTCATTACACAAGTATAAAACATATAATACTGGGGGATAAAACAAGACTGAGCACAAGACCTTCACAGCCGTCTACACATCATAGGGGAGATCTCCTGACACCTTCTCTCCATCTACCTGATGATCCTGAGGAACATTGGGATCTTCTTGTTTACAGTCCTGTGGAAGAAGAGGACGGGGACATCTCTCTGGTGTTGTCCTCTTACTGGATAGATCTGGAGGAAACACATACAGGGACTGAATTCATTCTTTACATACAGATAATTATAGGCCATGTGTATTTAGTCCTGTCTATTACCTGGTGATGTGAGGGGCTGGGGAACCTCCATTATGATGTCATTGTACAGATCTTTGTGTCCTTCTAAATACTCCCACTCCTCCATGGAGAAATAGACGGCGACATCCCGACACCTTATAGGAACCTGACACATACAATGATACCGTCATACCCCGATCCCTTCATAGCGTTACTGTATAATGTCCCAGCATTCCCAGCAGTGTCACCTCTCCAGTCAGCAGCTCAATCATCTTGTAGATGAGTTCTAGGATCTTCTGGTCATTGATCTCCTCATGTATCAGGGGGTGAGGTGGAGGCCCCGTGATTGGGCTCAGGGGTCTTCCCCATCCCTCAGACACAGGGTCCTGACAGCGCTCACTAGAGGTCTTCTTCACTACTGTGTAATCCTGGTAATGGAGAGACACATTAATAAATCTCACTACAGACATTTCCAGAGTCCTCACCTCTCCAGTTCTGTCCATCTGTTATTCCCATAGATAAGAATGATGTAACGTGACGTCATCAGAATCTCTCACCTCTCCAGTAAGCCGGAAGAGGATCTCTAGGGTGAGGTGTAATATCCTCTCCACCATCTTGTCTCTGTCCATATCCATCCTTGATGGGTAAATCAGGAAAATTCTCTTATATAGAAGATCTTCACTGAGAGGATCCGATATTGTAGAGACCTGAATGAGAAGAAGATGAGCCGATGTAACATCATAAAATCCTGTGTAATACAATTACTGGAGATAATAAGGGAAACATATGAGGAGATTTATTATTTTACAGTATTTAGTTTTCTTCTTTACATCTACTAATAAAACCTATATATTTAGGCCACAGACAACAAGCAGTTTCTCCCTCGGAGTCGGCAGCTGAATACGTTCCTCATAGACTCATCTTCCATAACGCTAATTCTCCTCTCATTTACCGACCCTGGAATCGGCATTAGTAATACTGCAGGAGATATTCATTACACGTGACAGGAGAAATAACTACTTCATGATGAGGACGACATCTTCATCTTCTACTACGGCTCTAGAGACATATTAGTCCAGAGTCGTCACTGACTCCATCACCACCGGCGTCTATATGAATGTTTCCCGTCTTCCCCGCACTGTAATCTTCTATCACGTTAGATCTCAGCTCTGATTCACACACAGAAGTTTGAGGCTTTTGTGGAAGAACAGACAGGAGATCTATGATGATGATGTCTCCATGTACAGTGGTTTCCCCTCTGGATAAGATGATTTTTTTTGCCCTTTCCCCCAATTAGAAGAGACACCTGTGGATATCGGGGTCTTTACCTGCTACAGTCCGGGGGGGATTTACTCGGTAAAGTGGAGGTTGGAGAAACGTCCCCATCAATTCTCCTCAGACTGAAGGAACATCGCTCCTCTATTCAGCTCTATGGATCCAGGATGAATCCACTGCGGCCCCTGCAAGAAGAGAATGAAGAGCAGGTGAGACCACCGCGGCCGGACTGTTCTACAGCTGCTCTGTGCACAGGACCTGTGATGAGGTCACAGGAGGGGAGGAGTCAGGGTCACATGATCAGGGGCCTCAGTGTGTGCAGGACCTGTGATGAGGTCACAGGAGGGGAGGAGTCAGGGGTCACATGATCAGGGGCCTCAGTGGATGCAGGACTCTGCTGTGCTGGTTGTCATGGTGCTGGATGAGGGGAAGTTTATGTGTGGGGTCAGGAGGGGTTTACACAGTGTGGATGTAGCGGAGCCGTGTGTGTACGAGGTGTACGGAGCGGAGCCACATGTGTACGATGTGTATTGAGCGGAGCAGCTGTGTGTACGAGGTGTACTGAGCGGAGCCGTGTGTGTACAAGGTGTACGGAGCAGAACCATGTGTGTACGAGGTGTACGGAGCGGAGCCGTGTGTGTACGAGGTGTACGGAGCAGAGCCATGTGTGTACGAGGTGTACAGAGCGGAGCTGTGTGTATGAGGTGTAAGGAGCGGAGCTGCGTGTGTACGGAGCGGAGCCGTGTGTGTACGGAGCGGAGCCGTGTGTGTACGAGGTGTAAGGAGCCGAGCAGTGTGTGTACGAGGTGTAAGGAGCCGAGCAGTGTGTGTACGGAGCGGAGCCGTGTGTGTACGAGGTGTAAGGAGCGGAGCCGTGTGTGTACGAGGTATAAGGAGCGGAACCATGTATGTACGAGGTGTGCGGAGCGGAGCCGTGTGTGTACGAGGTGTAAGGAGCGGAGCAGTGTGTACGGAGCGGAGCTGTGTATATACGAGGTGTGCGGTGTGGACCTGTGTGTGTACGAATGTACGAAGCAGAGCCGTGTGTGTACGAGGTGTACGAAGCGGAGC
This sequence comes from Oophaga sylvatica, assembly GCA_033576555.1. Classification (NCBI taxonomy): domain Eukaryota; kingdom Metazoa; phylum Chordata; class Amphibia; order Anura; family Dendrobatidae; genus Oophaga; species Oophaga sylvatica. The sequence continues at coordinate 10,605 of JARQOD010000771.1, read as the reverse complement.
CGCATGTGTACGAGTTGTACGAAGCGGAGCCGCATGTGTACAAGTTGTACGGAACCATGTGTATGAGGTGTATGGAGCGGAGCTGTCTGTACGAGGTGTACGGAGCAGAGCCGTGTGTGTATGAGTGTATGCAGCGGAGCCGGATGTGTACGAGGTGTACGGAGCGGAGCTGTGTGTGTACGAAGCGGAGCCATGTGTGCGAGGTGTACGGAGCGGAGCCGTGTGTGTACGAGTTTACGGAGCGGAGCCATGTGTGTAAGAGGTGTACGGAGCAGAGTCGTGTGTAAGAGGTGTACGGAGCAGAGCCGTGTGTGTGTGAGGTGTACGGAGGGGAGCCGTGTGTGTACGAGGTGTACGGAGCGGAGCCGTGTGTGTACGAGGGGTACGGAGAGGAGCCGTGTGTAAGAAGTGTACGGAGCAGAGCCGTGTGTAAGAGGTGTACGGAGCAGAGCCATGTGTGTACAAGTTGTACGTAACAGAGCCATGTGTATGCGGTGTACGGAGCTGAGCCGTGTGTGTACGGAGCGGAGCTGCATGTGTGCGAGGTGTACGGAGCGGAGCCGTGTGTGCGAGGTGTACGGAGCAGAGCCACGTGTGTACGAGTTGTACAGAACGGAGCTGCATGTGTGCGAGGTGTACCGAGCAGAGCCATCTGTGTACAAGGTGTACGGAGCAGAGCCCTGTGTGTACATGGTGTACAGAGCGGAGCCTTGTGTATACTGTAAATGATGAGCGCTATATCCTGTGATTGATGACTGCTATATACATTGACTTATGAGCACTATATATTGTGACTGATAGGCACTATCGTGACTGATGGGCACTATATACTGTGACTGATGGGCACTATATATCGTGACTGATGGGCACTATATACTGTGACTGATGGGCACTATATACAGTGACTAATGAGCACTATATACAGTGACTGATGAGCACTATATACTTTGATGGGTGCTATATACATACTGTGATTGATATGCTCTATTTAACGTGACTTTTGAGCGACTAATAGGCACTATATACTGTGGCCAATAAGCACTATATACAGTGACTGATGAGTACTATATACAGTGACTGATCAGCACTATATACAGTAACTGATGAGTACTATATACTGAGACTGATGAGTACTATATACAGTGACTGATGAGTACTATATACTGTGACTGATGAGCCCTATATACTGTGACTGATGGGCACTATATACAGTGACTGATGGGCACTATATACTGTGACTGATGAGCCCTATACACTGTGACTGATGGGCACTATATACCGTGACTGATGAGCACTATATACAGTGACTGATGAGCCCTATACACTGTGACTGATGGGCACTATATACCGTGACTGATGGGTGCTATATGCATACTGTGATTGATGTGCTCTATTTAACATGACTTATGAGCGCTATATACAGTGACTGATAAGCACTATATACTGTGGCCAATGAGCACTATATACAGTGACTGATGAGTACTATATGCAGTGACTGATCAGCACTATATACAGTAACTGATGAGATACTATATACTGAGACTGATGAGTACTATATACTGTGACTGATGGGCACTATATACAGTGACTGATGAGTACTATATACTGTGACTGATGAGCACTATATACAGTGACTGATGCGCAATATAGCCTTTGATTGATGAGTACTATATACAGTGACTGATGAGCACAATATACTGTGACTGATGGGCACTATATACAGTGACTGATGAGCACTATATACTGTGACTGAAGAGCACTATATACTGTGACTGATGGGCACTATATACTGTGACTGATGGCACTATATACTGTGACTGATGGGCACTATATATTGTGACTGAAGAGCACTATATACTATGACTGATGAGCACTATATACTGTGGCCGATGAGCACTATATACTGTGGCCGATGAGCACTATATACAGTGACTGATGAGCACTATATACAGTGACTGATGAGCACTATATACTGTGACTGATGAGCACTATATACTGTATACATTGACTGATGAAACTATATACAGTGACTGATGAGCACTATATTCTGTGATTGATGAGAACTATATACAGTGACTGATGGGCACAATATACTATAACTGATGAGTACTATATACTGTGACTGATGAGTACTATATACTGTGACTGATGAGCACTATATACTGTGACTGATGAGCGCTATATACTGTGACTGATGGGCACTATATACTGTGACTGATGAGCACTATATAGAGTGACGGATGAGCACTATATACTGTGACTGATGGGCACTATATACTGTGACTAATGAGCGCTATATACAGTGACTGATGGGCACTATATACTGTGACTGATGAGCACTATATACTGTGACTGATGGGCACTATATACTGTGAATGATGAGCGCTATATACAGTGACTGATGGGCACTATATACTGTGACTGATGGGCACTGTATACTGTGACTGATGAGCCCTATATACAGTGACTGATGGCACTATATACTGTGACTGATGGGCACTATATACTGTGACTGATGAGCCCTATATACAGTGACTGATGGGCACTGTATACTGTGACTTATGAGCCCTATATACAGTGACTGATGGGCACTGTATACTGTGACTGATGAGCCCTATATACAGTGACTGATGGGCACTATATACTGTGACTGATGGGCACTATATACTGTGACTGATGAGCCCTATATACAGTGACTGATGGGCACTGTATACTGTGACTTATGAGCCCTATATACAGTGACTGATGAGCACTATATACTGTGACTGATGGGCACTATATACTGTGAATGATGAGCGCTATATACAGTGACTGATGGGCACTATATACTGTGACTGATGGGCACTGTATACTGTGACTGATGAGCCCTATATACAGTGACTGATGGGCACTATATACTGTGACTGATGGGCACTATATACTGTGACTGATGAGCCCTATATACAGTGACTGATGGGCACTGTATACTGTGACTTATGAGCCCTATATACAGTGACTGATGGGCACTATATACTGTGACTGATGGGCACTGTATACTGTGACTGATGAGCACTATATTCAGTGACTGATGGGCACTATATATTGTGACTAATGAGTGCTATATACCGTGACTGATGAGCACTATATACAGTGACTGATGAGCGCTATATACAGTGACTGATGAGCACTATATACAGTGACTGATGAGCGCTATATACAGTGACTGATGAGCACTATATACAGTGACTGATGAGCACTATATACTGTGACTGATGAGCACTATAATTGTGACTGCAGAGCACTATATACTTTGACTGATGCGCACTATAGCCTGTGATTGATGAGTACTATATACAGTGACTGATGAGCGCTATATACAGTGACTGATGAGCACTATATACTGTGACTGATGAGCACTATATACACTGACTGATGAGCACTTATACTGTGACTGATGAGCACTATATATTGTGACTGCAGAGCACTATATACTTTGACTGATGCGCACTATAGCCTGTGATTGATGAGTACTATATACAGTGACTAATGAGCCCTATATACTGTGGCCGATGAGCACTATATACTATGGCTGATGAGCACCATATACAGTAACTTTTGAGCACTATATATACAGTGACTGATGAGCACTATATACTGTGACTGATGGGCACTATATACTGTGACTGATGGGCACTATATACAGTAACTGTTGAGCACTATATATACTGTGACTGATGAGCACTATATACAGTAACTTTTGAGATGAGTTGAGCGAAACAGGTCGGTCAGATTCAAAAGTCGCCGACTTTCGCCAAAGTCGGGTTTCGTTAACCGAAACATGACCATAGCGTAAAGTCGGTCATGCGTTCGGCAAAACAAGCGCCAAAGTCAATTTTCCCAGAATGCTTTCAGGCGCCTTTTTTCAGCCATTGAGCAAGAACGTACACTGTGGGCAATGAGATGACATGGGCAGCGTCCACCACCATCTTAGAGAAGGGCATTGCAGTGATTGGCTTGCTTTGGGGGGCGTTATAGTGTCTATAAAAGGCCTCACCGCCGACCGCCTTTTTACTTCTGCCGATATTAACAGAAGGGAGAGGTTGCTGTTTATCAGTAGTGAGAGAGTTTGGGCTGTAAAGAGAAGTTTTTCTGTGCTTGTGCTGATAGCAATTGTGCTGTACAGTTAGTGTGCAGTGACAGGGGAGGATTTTCTTGTGTGCAGCATCGCTGGTTATTAGCCTGCCTGCTAGCTGTATTGCTGTGTGTACATGCTGTGCAGACTGCTTTTTACACAGCACTAATTACTTTTATTCTTTTTTTTGCACAGTTCCCCGAGCGTTCATTTTTTCCCACACCATATAGAGCTGTATCGTCCTCACACACTATGTGTACCGGCTGGTATCACGGACAAAAAACATGCTGACTATCTGTGTGTGACTCCGGAAGTATATACGGAGATTGACATTTTCCCCTACACCGTATACAGCTGTACGCTTCTGATACAGTACCGTATATTGCTCTTTGTATTACGGTCAAATTAATACTGAGAGAGCGTCTGTGTGTGACTCCGGAAATATATACGGAGGTTGAAATTTTCCCCTACACCGTATACAGCTGTACGCTCTGATACAGTACCATATATTGCTCTTTGTATTACGGTCAAATCCATACTGAGTGAGCGTCTGTGTGTGATCCGGAAATATATACGGAGATTGAAATTTTCCCTACACCATATACAGCTGTCCGCTTCTGATACAGTACCGTATATCTACTCTTTGTATTACGGTCAAAATCCATACTGAGTGAGCGTCTGTGTGTGACTCTGGAAATATATACGGAGATTGAAATTTTTCCCTATACCATATACAGCTGTACGCTTCAGATACAGTAACATATATCTGCTGGTATTTTTGGTACATTTTCCCAAACATGAGGAAGTATGGTGGAAGAGGCCCGGACGTGGGCGGGGGGGGGGGGGGCAGCTGGTACTGATGGTGGTGGTGCTGCATCGGCTGGTAGTGCGAAAAGCACAATAGCACCTAAGGTAGGAGGTGTTGAGCCTGCGTCATCGTCTGGCTCCAGAAGGCCTGGAAGGCTCCTTTTCTGGGAGTAGGTAAAACCGCTTTTAAAGCCGGATCATCAGGAACAGGTTTTGGCTTACATTGCCGAAACAGCTCCAGCTCTATCGCCTCCTCTTCTGAAGTTTCAAAAAATGAAAGCACTGAGTTGTCAGTGCATGCTCCTGGTCAGAACAACACCTTTCTTGGTGTCTTCACCCCCACCACAAGTGAAGGATTGCAGAGGCCACACTTCAGATTACTCCATGGAGCTCTTTTCACATACATGCCTGGGTTATCAAGTGAAATCTGAATTCCCCAGTCCAAGATGAATATGACATGGAGTGCACTGATGCATTCACCCAGAGCACTGCATTGCCCTCGCAGTCTACTGAGCCAGATTCTGACCTTGATGAAACTCAGGTGCCCCTTCCCGCATACTATACCATCTTACACGGTGACACAGAGGAAGGTGCAGATGAAATTGAAGAGGAGGTGATGGATGACGCAGTTGTTGACTCGGATTGGCATCCATTGGGGGAAGAGGGTGCCGCTAGCAATAGCTCAGAATAGGAGGAGGATCCGTAGCAGGCATCGACATCGCAGCTGCGGTTATCTGGCAGGCCCGTAGCAGTCCAAAAACGTGTTAAAAAAGAGTTGCAGGATAGCTTGGCCAGACGGTCAAATTAGCACAGCGTGCAGCCCTGAAAATGTATCCCATAGTAGGAAGAGTGCAGTGTGGCACTTTTTTGACCAAAATCCTATTGATGAGGCAAAAGTTATCTGTAAGAAGTGCGGAAGGACCTTTAGCCGAGGGAAAAATCTCCGAAAATTGAATACCAGTTGCATGCCTAGACATTTAAACACCATGCACTTGCAAGCGTGGACTGACTACAAAACTTCACTGGCTTTGAACGCCTACATTACCAAATGATTTCATTAGAGATGATGCCCTTCCGTTTGGTTGAAAGCGCAGCGTTCCGAGAGCTCATGGCCTACACTTTCCCACACTATGACTTACCCAGTCGGCACTTCTTTTCTAGAAAAGCCATCCCTGCCCTCACCTGCTGTGAAAGTGTGCAGTGAGTGGAAAGGTGCACTCAAACAGAAGCATGGGCCAGTAGGCAGGGGCAGGGCCGTTAGGTGTCCATCACTGTGCATGGGTTAATGTGGTGGATGCAGGGTCACAGGGGACAGCGTCAGTGGGACAGTGCTGCCTAGCCCACGGTATAGGCAACAGTTGGCTGGTAGGCGTTTGACCCTCCTCCTCCAGAAGCGAAAGCTCGTGGATAGGCGCAGTCGCACGAGCACTCCATCCGCAGCTGCCAGTGTTGCACAGAGGTGTCCCTCTATCGAACAGCTGTGGTAAGCGTCAGCAGGCTGTTTTAAAGATGAGTTTTGGGCGACAACAGACACACACCACGGAGGTACTGGCCGACACTTGCAGCGAGAAACTGAGTCATGGCTGGGCAGTATACATCTTGAGTAGGCAACGTAGCAGTGATTACGGACGTAATTTTGTGGCGGCCATAGCCCTGGCAAAACTCACATACTTGCCTAGTCACACCTTAAACCTTTTGGTGCAGTGCTTCATAAATAATTATCGGAGGTTACCAGCCTGCTCCATAAGGTGTGAAGACTGTGCTCGCACATCCGTCGCTCGCCCATAGACTCCAGTCGTAGGCAGAGGCTGCAGCGATCGCTCCACCTCCCCAAGCACCCCCCTAATCATAGACGTTGCAACAGGGGAACTCCACCATGCACATGGTTGAGAAGCTGTGTGAACAGAGGCAGGCTGTAATGCATTGGTGGGAGGATACACGGGCAGGCAGTGTGAGGGCAGACATGGAGTTGTCGGGTGTGCAGTGGTCAAAGCTGAAAGACTCTGTAAAGTCCTTCAGTGTTTGAGGAATGCCATGGCTGGTAAGCGCAGGACAATGCCATCATAAGCATGAGCATCCCACTTATGCATCTGCTCATGCAAACTTTGACGAACATTAAGGATCAGGGTCTGCAGCCTTGATGACAGCCATTGTCTGCTCAGGGAACTGTCCTGAACGAGGTGAGGAAGAAGAGGAGGAGGGGGATAATTATTTTGGGGAGGAGGTTGTTTCAGGGGGCAAGGAGAAAATGTTGGCTTGCGTAGGTCAGGAACAGGGTTTGTGCGTGATGGAGGGATGTGGATTTGCCAGAAAATGTCCTCACGCACACTGGCAGTGCATCATTGACACTGGAACATTGGCCCACATGTGTGATTTGTCTTGCGGATCTCAAAAAGGGACCCCGCATTGCCAAAATTATGAAGGATGGCCGCATCCTCGATCCACGCTATAAAGGCAAATTAAGAACATCATGCCACAGGAAAAGAATAGAGCTAATATTGGGAACAAACAAGCAATTTAGTAAACCGTTGATAGAGGCATTCCCAGCACACAGAGCGGTGAGGTTTTCACGAGCGTAGGTCAACATGGAAAGAGGTGTTGTGTGGTGCAACAGCGAAGTGGGTTGGGCGGGTTTCATGACCATGTTGTGGATGTTTTTTTTTGGTACCGCTCACCGATTTAATACTGAAGTGATTGCAACAGACAGGAGACGCTTGTAACTAGGTTCAAAATTACCTTCCTCCCCTATCGTGTTTCCTCACAGTTCTTTCCCCTTTGACTACTGGGCCTGTAAATGGACCCTGGCCTGAATTGGCACAATATGTTAAGGGTCGTTGCCGTGGTGTGGCTATCAGAAAGAGTCTTCAGTGTGCTGGATAAATCCTGAAGAAAAAGGCCCGGCTGTCGATCCAAAAAAGTAGGTATTCACCTAATTTAAAATGAACCATGCCTAGGTTTTTCAAAGGATTTTGTACCACCTTCCCTGATGAAACATAGGTTGCCTGCAAAATGGCCGCTTTGTCCTCCTTTTTCCCCGATTCCCCATTTGGCTGCTGAAGCCGCCTAATCAAACATATGCCAGGTTTTTCCCCTCCTAATGGGCTGTACCCCCCTAAGGCCGGCGTCAACCCTGGCGCCTGGGCAAGTCCGGGGCCCGAGAGGTGGGGGGGCTCATGCCGTCAGGACACTGGCGTACTATGGGGGCCCGTGCGTGCATCGCCACGAGTGGGCCCCCCCCCCTGCTTGTCGAGCCCCCGCATTGCAAACTTACTTCCCTGCTCCACCGCTGTGACGTCTTCCGCGTTTCCTGACAGTGACTTTTTTCGGTCAGAGAGAGCGATAAGTCACGTCTGTGCGCCTCTGCCTGAAAGTTACAATGCAGGAGCTGGAAGATGGGGGACACTGAGGAGTACAGGTAGAGCAGTGCCCAGCCAGGAGGGTATTTCATTTTTTTAATGTTGGAGCAATATATGGGGAGCATTATACACTGGAGAATTATATTGGGGCCCATATACAATGAGATCTAGATAGTACATTGGAGCTTTTAGGGTCCATCATATTGTTGATCTTGGGGGGCTTTTTATGGGGATCACATGGAGCCCATTTTATGGGTTATATTGGGGACCTTATATTGGAGCATTATATGGGGTCATCAACCTGAAGCATCATATATGGGGCCCATCATTACTAAGCATCATATGGGTTATTTTTTGTGGATCACAGGAACCCATTTTTATGGGATTTTTGGGCCATTATTTTGGGCATTATCGTTGGGGCTCTCATACCGGAGTCATATATGGAGCCATCATATATAGAGCTCTATGGGGTTCATTTTATGGGGCTTACATGGAACCCTTTTATTTGGGGATTTATTGGGAAACCATTATATTTGGAGCTTATACCGTACTGTGGGGCCGATTCTAACGATGGGTATTCTAGAATATGTTGTAGTTTATTTTGAAGATTTAAGAATAATGCAATGAATACACGGATTTTTTGGGGTAAAATTTACATTATCATTAAATGTTAATGTCATAGAAAAATTAATACAACTGAACAAAATCATCAAAAATATTAAATATTACATGAAATATAACTGCATTTAAAAAATATCGGGGCCAAAAAGAAGTACATCGACACAAATTTGTTAACAATATCAAACGAAAATATTTTTGTACACTACATTTTACCTCTTTTTACGATATTCTCATTTTATGTGTTTTATGTTTCGGTAGCTGGGAGTACAGGTAAAAAGGAAATACACCGAGCGTTGGAAACTATGGGATTGCAGACCCGATAACCACACAACTGAGGCAGCCGTGGGCGTTCCTACGTTGGTCCTAGTGCTGTACAGCCTGAGAAACTAATACCTTAAAGTAGAAAGAGGAAAGCTATCGCCCCCGGGGCAATCCCAAGAAATGAAAGCCCCCAAACTGTAATGGCGGTTGAAAGAAGAAATATGCACGACAGAAATGTTGAGCAAACGTTGGGCCCAAATTAAAATAGAAAAGGATAGGAAGGGCCTTATGCAATCCCAAAAACCCTAAAAGCCCAACCTTTAATTCCAAAAAAAAAACCGAGATCCCGACCTCTACCCCTAATTGTTCTTGGTGTAACCAAAAAATCAAACGCAGCACTGAAAAAACTGGAAAAAGCAAAGTACAAACATCAGTGGCGAACTGAATGGAGGGCAAAAGCCCCCAGAGGGGACCTGAAGGCCCCCACAGAATGCAGGCAAAATGCAAAATAAGCACAAAAAAAAAGAAGAAAAATGTCTTAATGTTAGCAGGAGTTCGAACGACACAGTAGGTCAAGGAAACAGGAATAAGGATTAGACCAGAACAATTGATCACCGGCAACCCTGATGGGAAGGGATCCCTTAATTAAGACCAGTCAGTAAACACTGATTCCCAATCTCACAATCTTACTGGACGTCCAGACCGTTTGTAACCACCAGAGGGAGTTCTGCTCAGAATCTTTCCCCCTATTTTCAACACGTGTATTTCCTTATGTTACTTATGTATTACCTATGTCCTGTGTTTTACCCTTTTCATGTTTTACCCCGTTCAGTAAAGTGATGAAGTACATCAGACACTTGGGTGACAAAACATGTTCAGTTCTGGGCAGTTGGTGAGACAGACCAATGGGCGGAGTTGCCCCCCGTGTGTGTTATGTGTATTACCTATTCACTGTGGATTTTTTCATTAAGTTATTACCATGTTTGGAATTGTTTGAGATGAGTTCTGAGCAGAGGTCCTCTGGTGGTTACAACGGTATAGTGAGATTGTGAGGATGGGAATCAGGTGTTACTGAGGGGTTTATTGGGGGGATTTTCCCTCAGGGTTGCGGTGATCAATTGTTCTGGGGTGAACTTATTTTCCGTTTCCCCCTTTAGCGCTGGGTCGGGGTCGCTCTTGTCAGAAAGAATTTTTTTCTTTTGTGTTGTTTATATTTTTGCATTTTGTCCTGCCCCTTTTTGGGGGCCCCCCTTTGGGCCCTCGGGGGTTTTTCCCCTTTCAGTTTGTTCAACCCGAGTTTTGTTCTTTTGCTTTTTCCGTTTTTTCAGGGGGGCTGTTTTGATTTTGTTACACCGAGAGCTAATTTAGGTGGTAGAGGTCGTGTGTCTAGGGGGTTTTAAATTAGTTTTGGTTGGTGCCTTTCGGGTTTTCTGGGGGTTTCGTAAGTAC